>CM060309.1:98493461-98498461 GCA_030674185.1 Monoplex corrugatus | reverse complement strand
CTGTCTATCTATCCATCTATCTGTTTGTCTATCTGTCTGTCTGTCTGTCACACTTTCTCTCTCTCTCTACTCTCTCTCCTCTCCCTCCTCTCTCTCTCTTTATCTATCTATCTATCTATCTGTCTGTCTGTCTGTCTAATCTATCTATCTATCTGTCTGTCTATCTGTCTATCTATCTATCTATCTTCTGTCTATCTATCTATTTATCTATCTATCTAGCCAGCTCTCTAGCGAGCTATCTAGATATCTATCTAGCGGGCTATGTATATAGTGAGCAAAGCTAGCTACTTATTTTTTTATTCATCTATTCATTTGCTTGGGCAAGTGGGGGGGAGGGGGAAAGGAGAGGAATGTAATGTGAAAGGAAATGATGAAGACTGGGGTCATTATAAAACTGTAGAAGAAACAACAACAACAAAAGTAACGATAATGTAACACCATTAACGACGACAACGACGACATTCAGTGTAACATAAGGTGGTCATAAACATCATTACTCTGACAAAGAGAGAGAGAAGAAGAGAAGAGGAGAGAGAGAAGGAGGAGGAGAGGAAGAGAAAAGAGAGAGAGAGAGAGGAGAGTTAAAGAGGCTCTTTTTCATCTAAAAGGGAGTTGAACTATTGGAGACCATTCCTCTCTCTCTCTCTCTCCTCTCTCTTCCCTCTCTTCTTTCTCTCTCTCTTCTCTCTCTCTCGTCTCTCTCTCTCTCTCTCTCTTCTCTCTCTCTCCTCTTCTTCTCTCTTTCGTTTGTCTATCTGACTGTCTCTCTGTCTTCTCGCCCCTCCTCTCTCTCTGTTCGTCTCTTCTGTCTCTGTCTGTCTGTCTCGTCTCTGCTCCTCTCTCTCTCCCCTCCCTCCTTCCTCTATTTGTCTATCTGCTGTCTCTCGTCTCTGTCTCGCCCCTCCTCTTTTGTTTCTGTCTTCTCTGTCTCTGTCTGTCTCTGTCTCTCTCCCTCTCCTCCCTCCTTTCTCTATTGTTTGTCTATCTGACTGTCTCTCTGTCTCTGTCTCGCCCCCTCCTCTCTCTCTGTTTCTGTCTCCTCTGTCTCTGTCTCTCTCTCTCTCTCCTCACACACACACAACACGCATACAGACATACACGCATACACACACAAACACACATACATACATACAGATACACACTCAAACACACAAACATACACACACATACAGATAGCACACACAGACACAGACAAACACACACACACACACACACACACACACACACACACACACACACACACACACACAAGACACACACACACAGACCCATGACGCCCATACTATTCCCCTGTCAGAGGAAGCTCACCAGTAACACAGCAGACCATGGGACAGGTGAACGGGGACAGGAGACAAGAGTTACCGGACCTGTTTCCCTCCCACCACCACCACCACTCTACGTCTCTTTTCCTTCCCTGTGTGCGGTGCTAAGTAACCCACTAGGACTGAAGTCTGCAGCTGCATATGAATATAGCAGACCATTGGAGTCCAAAAGTCAAAAAGATGAATCGAAGAGGAAGAAGAAGGAGTTAGGAGGAGGAAGAGGAGAAGGAGAAGAAGAAGACAAAAAGAAGTAGGAGAAGAATAAGGAGGAGGAGGAAGAAGAAGAAGAATCTAACAGAGAGAAAGAGAGAAGAGAGAGAGGTGGGTGGGGGGAGAAGTATAGATGGATGGATAGATAGATAGATAGATGAATAGACAGACAGACAGACAGATAGATAGACAGACAGACAGATAGATAGATAGACAGACAGACAGATAGATAGATAGATAGATGAATAGACAGATAGACAGACAGAAGATAGATAGATAGATAGACAGACAGACAGATAGATAGAAGATAGATCGATAGATAGATAGATAGATAAGAGAGAGAGAGGAGAGAGAGGAGGGAGAGAGAGAGAAGAGAGAGAGAGAGAGAGAGAGAAAGGTGAAGAAGAGAAGAGATAGATGGACAGACAGACAGACAGACAGATAGATAGAGAGATAGATAGATAGATAGATAAAGAGAGGAGAGAGGAGAGAGAGGAGGAGAGAGAAGAGAGAGAGAAGAGAGAGAGAGAAAGTGTGACAGACAGACAGACAGACAGACAGATAGATAGATAGATAGATAGATAATAGATAGAAAGAGAGAGGAGAGGGGAGGAGAGGAGAGAGAGAGAGAGAGAGAGAAGAGCGAGAGAAAAGTGTGACAGACAGACAGACAGACAGACAGATAGATAGATAGATAGATAGATATAGATAAAGAGAGAGAGGAGAGACAGAGGGAGAGAGAGACAGACAGACAGACAGACAGAGAGAGAGACAGAGAGATACGCATAGACAAGCACAAGCACACACATCTACATAACATTGAAGTAACTGAGTTCATCTTTTAACAACCCTACCCCCTCCCCCCCCCCCCACTTTTCCCCTTAATCTTTGTCGTTCGTTCTTCATGGATTGGTGTGTGGCCTAGCGGATAAACGAATCCACCGAGGACGACAAAATAAACCTGGGTTCGAATCGCGACCAGACAGGGATTTTTCTCCCTCCTTCCCCTTCTCCCTCCTCTACTAGATATAGAGCTGTGGTCTGAGTGCTAGTCTTTCCGATGAAGTGGTTGACCAAGGTCATGTGCACGGCATGCTCTTAGCGACTAAAGACCAGTCTCTGGCAAAACAAAGCAAAAACAAAAAAGGTGGAAAAATTCACCTTCGTAGATAAACAACAAAACAACGACAAACAACAACAACAACAACAAAACCCCACACGCTTCCAAGGGAAAAAAAGTGGCGCCGAACTGTTTTTTTCACGTGGGAAGGCAGCCCCGCATTTCACATGGACAAAAGTCCATCCCGGACAACAGCATCACCGCACTAACAAAATCCAATCCAAATCACAATCCAATCCGATCTAGTGACGCAATCCTTGAATCCCCTCCTTCACTTCCGTCCCTCTCTCCCACCCTCCCCCAGATCCTCTCATAAAACTACTGTCACCATCCCCCCCCCTGCCCACCATTTCTCCTTTCCTTTTTGTGGTTGTGTGTGTGGAACCCTCCCTGTCGCCATCAGACATGGCCGTCCTTGTGTCGTTGAGAAACGCCTTCACCTTCACCTTCACGTTATGCGTCCACAACTTGACTGTTGTGCAAGATGCATGAGGTTTCCCTCCCCTTCTCTCTCTCTTTTTGTCTGTCTGTCTGTCTTGTTTCTTTCTTTCTTTGTTTCTCTCTCTCTCCTCTTTCTGTCTGTCTGTGTCTGTCTTTTTTCTCTTTCTTTCTTTCCTTCTTTCTCTCTTTCTTTCTTTCTTTTATTCTCTCTTTCTTTCTTTCTTTTTTTTCTTTCTCTCTTTATCTCTCTGCCTGTCTCTTTCTCTCTCTCTCTTTCTCTCTCTCTTTCTCTCTCTCTCTTCTGTCTGCCTCTCTCTCTGTCTGTCTGTCTTCTCTCTTCTCTCTCTCTCTCTCTCTGTTTCTCTGTGTCTGTCTGTCTTCTCTCTCTCTCTCTGCCTGTCTCTTGTCTGTCTGTCTCTCTCTCTCTGCTGTCTGTCTCTCTCTCTCTCTCTCTGTCTACGTCTTACTGTCTCTGTCAATCTCTCTCTGTCTGTCTCTATCTGTCTCTGTCTGTCTGTCTATCTTTCTGTCTCTGTTTCTCTCTGTCTCTGCCGGTCTGTCTGTCTGTCTCTGTCTCTGTCTGTCTGTCTTTTCTCTCGTTCTGTGTGTGAAAGAGATACATGCACAACTTCATCACGTAAGGTGTACACAAATTGCTGGCTGTGACAGACAAATGTTGTTTGAAGCTGACCCTTCTCTCCCTTTCCTAACTCTCCACTGTCCCCTCCCCCCCCCCCCAAATCTCTATCATACCATTTGTGTTGCTATTTCTGTATGCTTCTCTCTGTCTGTCTGTCTTCTGTCTGTTTGTCTCTTTCCATTTGTATCGCTATTTTGTCTTCTCTCTCTCTCTCTCTCTCTCTCTCTCTCTCTCTCTCTCTCTCTCTCTCTCTCTCCGTTCTTTCTCCGTCTCTCTCTGTCTCTCTGTCTGCCTGTCTCTCTGTCTCTTTCTCTCTCTCTAACGGACAGACACACACACGCACACACGCACACACACACACACACACACAGAGAGAGAGAGAGAGAGAGAGAGAGAGAGAGAGAGAAAAGAGAGAGAGAGACAGACAGACAAACAGACAGAGAAAAAGACAGAGAAGAAGAAAGAGAGACAGAGGGGGAGAGAACGTCCCTGCATCTCATCCGACTTGACTATCAGTGTGATGTGCACTTTTCTAATCCCAGTTTATGGACAATTCTTCCTTCCCCTCATCTGTTTTATGATACATGCCCGACCTCCCCAACTCCGCTTTACAGCAAGCTCTGATGACCCAATGCACATTTTCAGACATCGTTCTCTTCTTTTCTGGAACCATCCCGGCAATGAAACTCAATGCCAGATGAAAGGTCTCCTGTCTTTACGACAAGCCTGACCTTCCTAACTCAGCGTTGTTACAAGGCCCATATCCATCCACCCTGTCCGCTTGACGGTTATGGAAATACATTTTCTAATTCAGTTTTATGGCAGTTACTTTTACCAACAAAATGCAGTGCCAGATAAAATGTTCCTGTCTTACGGGAAACTTAAAATTTCTGACTGAATATTTCTTCCTCTTTTTTCTTTTCTTTCTTTTTTTTTTCTTTTTCTTTTTCTCTCTCTTTTCTTTCTTTTTTTTTCCCTCCAAGGTCTATCTAGTCTTGAAGATATGTTCGCGCAAAGGTACATCCTACACGGTTTGATATTTCTTTTTCTTCTCCCTTAAATTCTTATCCCTTAATTTAACGCGCTGGAAAGATCTTGAAATGGATGGGAGAGGTAAAATGGGACTTGGGAACACTAAGCTGACACCACCAGAATGATTGGCACATTAACACGGACAAACGAACTGTGGAGTGGGTGTGTGTGTGTGTGTGTGTGTGTGTGTGTGTGTGTGTGTGTGTGTGTGTGTGTGTGTGTGTGTGGGATGTGT
>CM060309.1:98470961-98488461 GCA_030674185.1 Monoplex corrugatus | reverse complement strand
CCACACTGCATTATGTTGTTGTACAGTGTGTATCTGTTAGGTGAGCTGACCACACTGCACTATGTTGTTGTACAGTCTGTATCTGTTAGGTGAGCTGACCACACTGCACTATGTTGTTGTACAGTCTGTATCTGTTAGGTGAGCTGACCACACACCACTATGTTGTTGTACAGTCTGTATCTGTTAGGTGAGCTGACCACACTCCACTATGTTGTTGTACAGTCTGTATCTGTTAGGTGAGCTGACCACACTCCACTATGTTGTTGTACAATCTGTATATGCTAGGTGAGTTGACCACACTGCACTATGTTGTTGTACAGTCTGTATCTGTTAGGTGAGCTGACCACACTGCACTATGTTATTGTACAGTCTGTATCTGTTAGGTGAGCTGACCACACTGCACTATGTTGTTGTACAGTCTGTATCTGTTAGGTGAGCTGACCACACTGCACTATGTTGTTGTACAGTCTGTATCTGTTAGGTGAGCTGACCACACTGCACAATGTTGTTGTACAGTCTGTATCTGTTAGGTGAGCTGACCACACTCCACTATGTTGTTGTACAGTCTGTATCTGTTAGGTGAGCTGACCACACTCCACTATGTTATTGTACAGTCTGTATCTGTTAGGTGAGCTGACCACACTCCACTATGTTATTGTACAGTCTGTATCTGTTAGGTGAGCTGACCACACTCCACTATGTTATTGTACAGTCTGTATCTGTTAGGTGAGCTGACCACACTGCACTGTGTTGTTGTGCAGACTGTATCTGTTAGGTGAGCTGACCACACTCCACTATGTTATTGTACAGTCTGTATCTGTTAGGTGAGCTGATCACACTGCACTGTGTTGTTGTACAGTCTGTATCTGTTAGGTGAGCTGACCACACTGCACTATGTTGTTGTACAGTCTGTATCTGTTAGGTGAGCTGACCACACTGCATCATGTTGTTGTACAGTCTGTATCTGTTAGGTGAGCTGACCACACTGCACTATGTTGTTGTACAGTCTGTATCTGTTAGTGTAGCTGATCACACTCCACTATGTTGTTGTGCAGTCTGTATCTGTTAGGTGAGCTGACCACACTGCACTATGTTGTTGTACAGTCTGTATCTGTTAGGTGAGCTGACCACACACCACTATGTTATTGTACAGTCTGTATCTGTTAGGTGAGCTGACCACACTGCACTATGTTATTGTACAGTCTGTATCTGTTAGGTGAGCTGACCACACTGCACTGTGTTGTTGTACAGTCTGTATCTGTTAGGTGAGCTGACCACACTCCACTATGTTATTGTACAGTCTGTATCTGTTAGGTGAGCTGACCACACTCCACTATGTTATTGTACAGTCTGTATCTGTTAGGTGAGCTGACCACACACCACTATGTTACTGTACAGTCTGTATCTGTTAGGTGAGCTGACCACACTCCACTATGTTATTGTACAGTCTGTATCTGTTAGGTGAGCTGACCACACACCACTATGTTACTGTACAGTCTGTATCATTGGTGAGAGTACATGCTGAGTGTTGTCAGGTTTCAATAAGCCAACCACTGACATGTCTTGCAGGATCTTTAACGTGCGTATATGACATTCTGCATACGCACACGCACGAAGGTGATTATGGCACCGACAGATGTGCACACATGATGATGGGAACAATCCCCACCCTTTACCCACCAGGCGGAGACGTCCAGACAGGACTGACGCCAGGCCAGGAGGGTCCAAGTGGATAACTGACCTTTACCCACTTGTCGTCCCTCGCCTACACGTACACAAGGCCTGCATAAAACAAAACAAGGAAACAACAACCAACAGAAAATAACAACAACAACAAACCGATGGATTGACAACGCTGCAGAATTTACAGAGAAACCATTTGAAGAGACCCTAGCTTTGGAACACAGCCAGCAGAGCTGGAGGAATCTAGTGAACAATTTTTAGTGTGGCGACCCGATGAAGGAGTTTAGGAAGAAGAAGGCGAAGAGCATAAGTACCAAGTACACTATAATGTCCATGGAGGGTCTATACTAATACAACACACTATAATACCCATGGAGGGTCTACACTAATACAAGTACACTATGATACCCATGGAGGGTCTATACTAATACAAGTACACTATAATACCCATGGAGGGTCTACACTAATACAAGTACACTATAATGTCCATGGAGGGTCTATACTAATACAAATACACTATAATACCCATGGAGGGTCTACACTAATACAAGTGCACTATAATACCCATGGAGGGTCTACACTAATACAAATACACTATAATACCCATGGAGGGTCTACACTAATACAAATACACTATAATACCCATGGAGGGTCTACACTAATACAAGTACACTATAATACCCATGGAGGGTCTACACTAATACAAGTGCACTATAATACCCATGGAGGGTCTACACTAATACAAGTACACTATAATACCCATGGAGGGTCTACACTAATACAAGTACACTATAATACCCATGGAGGGTCTACACTAATACAAGTACACTATAATACCCATGGAGGGTCTACACTAATACAAGTACACTATAATACCCATGGAGGGTCTACACTAATACAAGTACACTATAATACCCATGGAGGGTCTACACTAATACCTCACCTGTCTCACCTGTCGGCGTCACCGGGAACAGTGTTGGCCGCTGCACATGATTTCCTCACAAGTTGCCTCCAGCACTCTCGATCTTGGCTAAGTCTGACCACCTCCTGGAGTTTCTTGCCACTGATGTTTGTGATGTTTCTAGCAAGTGATGCAGGTGGCCGTCCTCTGTTTCTCTTTCCTTCCACTTTACCTTGGAGGACAGTGGACATCAAGTCTGTTCTCTCATTACGGATTGCGTGTCCAACATATTTCAGTTTCCTCCGTTGTATGAGTACTAGAAGCTTGCGTGTAGTACCCAACTCATTCAGTATGCTTTCATTTGAGCGCCTATCCGTCCATTTGACCCTCAGCAGTCTTCGGTAAAACCACAGCTCTGCTGCTTCCACTCGTCTTTCATCCTCTTTCTTCATTGTCCATGCCTCGCAGCCGTATAACATCACTGGCCAGACAAGACATTTTAAGAGTTTTATCTTAAGGTCTGCTGTTATGCTGTGGTCTTTCCAAATATTGTTCAATTGAACCATACTGTTCTTGGCCATTCCAATTCTCATCTTTATGTCTTTTGAGCATGTTCCATCGTGTGTCTTGACTGAACCTAAATATCTAAAGTCCTTGACATTTTCTAGAGGGACTTGGTTTAGCATGATCTGGTCCTGTCTAGTGTTATATTTGCCTGCAACATGCATAACCTTTGTCTTCTTTGAATTTAAGTCCAGCCCAGCTGCCTTTCCAACCCGGTCTACCCTGTACAGGATCCTCCTAGAGCCTGTAATGTTGTCTGCCAGTAATCCTGTGTCATCTGCGTAGCGTAAATTTGACAGGTTTCTACCACCAATATTTACTCCCATGTCTTCTATGTCTGCTTCTCTCATGATATGTTCAGTGTATATGCTGAAGAGATGTGGAGACAGGATGCAACCTTGCCTTACCCCTTTAGTGATGTTAAAAAATTTAAAAAATTTGCAGTTTTGATTATTCCATCTGATTGTTGCTTTTTGATCATTATATAATGAAGCTATGAGGGAAACCAGATGTCTTGGAAAACCCATTTTGATCATGAAGTGGAAAAGACTTTGGTGAATTACGCTATCAAACGCTTTGCTGTAGTCAATGAAAACGATGAACATCTCTTGGTCTGTGTTTCTAATCTTTTCTATCAATATCTGGAGTACAAACAGCATATCTATTGTTCCCCTGTTTTTCCTATAGCCTGCCTGACAGTCGGATAGCTCTTCCTCTACTTTTGGCTTTAACCTGTTTAAAATTATTATCAGCAGTATTTTACTGGCATGACTGATCAGTGCAATTGTTCTATAATTGTTGCAGTCTTTGACATTTCCACTCTTATGTAACATGACAAATTCTTGGAGCTTCCAGTCTGTAGGCCACTGACAAGTCTTCCATATCTTGCAGCATAAGTGATGCATTACTTTGAGTCCACCATCACCTGAGTGTTTCAACAACTCTCCAGGAATATTGTCAAGACCAGGAGACTTTCTGCATTTTAGATCTTTAATGGCAGATTCAACTTCGCTGAGCAGAGGTTCAGGTTCCGTATCTCCAGGGGTCAATTCCAAATTTGGCTCTAAATTATTTTCATGGCTGTCAGGCTTGCCAAAAAGTGATGTGCCATATTCGTTCCACCTATCCAAGACATCATCTGGTTCAGTCAGAGTGTGACCATCCTTGTTGTTGATGCATTGGTTTGTTGCTTTGAAATTAGTTTTTTTCACTTTTTTTATTTGTTTGAAGAGCTCCCTCGACTTCCTGTTTTCGTTGTGTTCATTGATTTTACTGCATTCTTGTGCCAGCCAATTTGCTTTGTCTCTTCTGACTTTACTTTTTATTTCCCTTTTCAGTGCTGAGTATTTTTCCCGCTCTCCCTGCTTTCGAGCTTGACTTTTCTTTTCTGCCAGATCTATCACTTCCTGACTTATGTAGGGCTTAGCTTTTTTCCTTTTCTCTTCTTTTCCTAGTTTTTCTTCAGAGATTTTGGTCAGTGTGTTTTTTATGTCTGTCCAGATTTCATCAGGATATGAGTCATTTTCATCCCAAACTTCAAGTAACTTTAAGAAACGATTACTTGTTTCTATACTAAATTCTAACGCCAGCTCAGGGTTTTCTAATTTTGATATGTCGAACTTTGGCGTCGATTTGGTTTTAGGCTTCTTCAATATTTTCATTCTTAATTTGGTTGTCACAAGAATGTGATCCGTGTCGCAGTCTGTTCCAGGCTTTGTTTTTGCATTGAGGACAGTTGATTTCCAGGATCTGTCAATGATAATATAATCAATCTGATTACGACACCTGTCTCCTGGAGAGATCCATGTGTATCTTCTGCGCAGTGGTTGTTGGAAGAAAGTATTTGTGATGTTCATCTCATTTGCCTGACAAAACAGAGCCAGCATGTCACCTCTCTCATTTCGTTCTCCTAAACCATATGGTCCTATTCCACATTCTGTGTCAGCCCCCTCTCCAACTTTAGCGTTGAAGTCACCCATCACAATGCATATTTCCTTTTTGGGAATTTTGTCTCTGATAGTTTGGAGGTCATTGTAAAAATTTTCTATTTCTTCTTCTGAGCTAGTGGATGTTGGAGCATAAGCTTGAACTATGTTCAAAACAGCATATTTGGTATTTATTTTGACAGTGAGAAATCTGTCATTAATTGGATTATAGCTTTTCAGAGCTCCAGCATGCTTTTTGTCCAGCACAATTGCTACTCCTCTTGAGCCACCTTTTTCATTTCCACTATATACAACTGTATGCTCTCCTACAGTAAAAAGTCCCTGCCCACTCCATCTAACCTCACAGAGCCCTGTTATGTTCATCTTGCTCCTTTCTAATTCTTTGACTAGTAGGTAGAGCTTTCCTAATTCTAACATAGTCTGTACATTCCATGTCCCTATATTCAAATCCTTTTTTTGCATTTTTTTCTTTTTGTGATTTTGCATTTTTGAGGAGTTTCTACATGTCCGCTTCCAATAACCTCCGTCGGGTAATCCATTACCGTCATCACAGCTACCTTTCACAGACACGGACTCTCCCTCCCCAGTAGCCATTGAGTTCAGGTCCCCCCTGGGGGACTCAGAGGACACAGAACTATAACGTTTTCCATTTTGTAAGTTCATCATATGCAATAATTAGCAAAAGTACAAGCAAGTAGTTTGCGGGTGCCTTCTTGCCGCGCAGTGCACTTACAGTGCTGAGATCCTGACCATTGTTCCTTCAAAGAAATCATCTGCTCACGACATTGAAAAAGAAGCCATATATGAAAAGTGTATCTTCTTTACCCTCTTTTTCACCCATCCCCTGCTGCCAGGACTTGTTTGTATGCACCCCTTAGTCTGGCCCCTCCCCCAGCGACCTGTCCGGCTTGCTTGAAGCTGCCAGGGCCCACGAAGTCCCCGCCGGCATAGCTCCTGGGATCGTAAGGACACACAAGCTCCCCCGCCACAACAAGGCAGATGCAATTGGAGGGAGCTACACTAATACAAGTACACTATAATACCCACGGAGGGTCTACACTAATACAAGTACACTATGATACCCATGGAGGGTCTACACTAATACAAGTACACTATAATACCCATGGAGGGAGCTACACTAATACAAGTACACTATAATACCCATACAGGGTCTACACTAATACAAGTACACTATAATACCCATACAGGGTCTACACTAATACAAGTACACTATAATACCCATACAGGGTCTACACTAATACAAGTACACTATGATACCCATGGAGGGTCTACACTAATACAAGTACACTATAATACCCATGGAGGGTCTACACTAATACAAGTACACTATAATACCCATGGAGGGTCTACACTAATACAAGTACACTATAATACCCATGGAGGGAGCTACACTAATACAAGTACACTATAATACCCATACAGGGTCTACACTAATACAAGTACACTATAATACCCATACAGGGTCTACACTAATACAAGTACACTATAATACCCATACAGGGTCTACACTAATACAAGTACACTATGATACCCATGGAGGGTCTACACTAATACAAGTACACTATAATACCCATGGAGGGTCTACACTAATACAAGTACACTATAATACCCATGGAGGGTCTACACTAATACAAGTACACTATAATACCCATGGAGGGTCTACACTAATACAAGTACACTATAATACCCACGGAGGGTCTACACTAATACAAGTACACTATGATACCCATACAGGGTCTACACTAATACAAGTACACTATGATACCCATACAGGGTCTACACTAATACAAGTACACTATGATACCCATACAGGGTCTACACTAATACAAGTACACTATAATACCCATGGAGGGTCTACACTAATACAAGTACACTATAATACCCATACAGGGTCTACACTAATACAAGTACACTATAATACCCATACAGGGTCTACACTAATACAAGTACACTATAATACCCATACAGGGTCTACACTAATACAAGTACACTATAATACCCATACAGGGTCTACACTAATACAAGTACACTATGATACCCATACAGGGTCTACACTAATACAAGTACACTATAATACCCATGGAGGGTCTACACTAATACAAGTACACTATAATGTCCATGGAGGGTCTACACTAATACAAGTACACTATAATACCCACGGAGGGTCTACACTAATACAAGTACACTATAATACCCATACAG
Source organism: Monoplex corrugatus (assembly GCA_030674185.1). Lineage (NCBI taxonomy): Eukaryota > Metazoa > Mollusca > Gastropoda > Littorinimorpha > Ranellidae > Monoplex > Monoplex corrugatus. The sequence continues at coordinate 98,481,144 of CM060309.1, read as the reverse complement.
GGTCTACACTAATACAAGTACACTATAATACCCATACAGGGTCTACACTAATACAAGTACACTATGATACCCATGGAGGGTCTACACTAATACAAGTACACTATAATACCCACGGAGGGTCTACACTAATACAAGTACACTATAATACCCATACAGGGTCTACACTAATACAAGTACACTATAATACCCATACAGGGTCTACACTAATACAAGTGCACTATAATACCCATGGAGGGTCTACACTAATACAAGTACACTATAATACCCATGGAGGGTCTACACTAATACAAGTACACTATAATACCCATGGAGGGTCTACACTAATACAAGTACACTATAATACCCATGGAGGGTCTACACTAATACAAGTACACTATAATACCCATGGAGGGTCTACACTAATACAAGTACACTATAATACCCATGGAGGGTCTACACTAATACAAGTACACTATAATACCCATGGAGGGTCTACACTAATACAAGTACACTATAATACCCACGGAGGGTCTACACTAATACAAGTACACTATAATACCCATACAGGGTCTACACTAATACAAGTACACTATACTACCCATACAGGGTCTACACTAATACAAGTGCACTATAATACCCATGGAAGGTCTACACTAATACAAGTACACTATAATGTCCATGGAAGGTCTATACTAATACAAGTACACTATGATACCCATACAGGGTCTACACTAATACAAGTACACTATAATGTCCATGGAGGGTCTACACTAATACAAGTACACTATAATACCCATGGAGGGTCTACACTAATACAAGTGCACTATAATACCCACGGAGGGTCTACACTAATACAAGTACACTATGATACCCATTCAGGGTCTACACTAATACAAGTACACTATAATACCCATGGAGGGTCTACACTAATACAAGTACACTATAATACCCATGGAGGGTCTACACTAATACAAGCACACTATAATACCCATACAGGGTCTACACTAATACAAGTGCACTATAATACCCATGGAGGGTCTACACTAATACAAGTACACTATAATACCCATGGAGGGTCTACACTAATACAAGTACACTATGATACCCATACAGGGTCTACACTAATACAAGTGCACTATAATACCCATGGAGGGTCTACACTAATACAAGCACACTATAATATCCATGGAGGGTCTACACTAATACAAGTGCACTATAATACCCATACAGGGTCTACACTAATACAAGCACACTATAATACCCATGGAGGGTCTACACTATACTACTACAAGTGCATTATTGTATCCATGCAGGGGGTATATTAATCCAAACGAACTTACATGTACACGGTAGAGAATGAATGTGTGAGAAAGGGTGTGACCAGACAGACAGACAGACAGACAGAGAAAGAAGAGAGAGAGCAGGCAGACAGACAGACAGACAGAACAGAAACAGAGAGAGACAGAAAAAAGCTATGTTGAGAAAAGAATGAGAGAGAGAGGGGAGTGAGAGGGAGAGAGAGTGTGAGTCTATGCAGAGACACAATGAGAGAGAGAGAGAGAGAGAGAGAAATAAAAAAGAGAAAAGAGAAAGAAAAAAAAAAAGAAAAAATAAATACAAGGAACAGAGAGACAGAGAGAGAAAGAGAGATATCAGAGAGATAAATCGAGAGAGAGAGAGAGAGAGGGAGGGAACAGACAGACAGACAGGGAGAGACCGAGAGGGAGAGAGAGAGAGAGGGAGAGATAGAGAGAGAGAAGGAGGGAGCGAAGAAACATCAGAGAAAGAAAGAGAAAAAGAAAAAAAAAAAGGCGGAAAAGAGCAGGGAAGGAGAGAGGTTTTTGTAAGACATGTTTTAAACACCAGCATTTTATTCATGGAATTTGTAATGGCCAAAGAAGTGCATGTGCGCCATGGAAAGCATTTTGGAACTCTACAGTGAGAACTGGCCCAAGGGGGTCAGAAAAGTGTCACACGATTTGAAATTCATACACCTTGAAGACAAAAAAAGATACTGATTGAATAAATTTTTTGTTTTTGTTTGTTTTGTTTTTAGTGTGTGTGTGTGTGGTGTGTGTGTGTGTGTGTGTGTGTGTGTGTGTGTGTGTGTGTGTGTGTGTGTGTGTTGTGTGTGTGTGTGTGTGTGTGTGCGGCGTGGTGTGTGTGTGTGATGCGTTGTGCTGTTGTGTGCTCTCTTTTCTGACCCATCAGTGTCATTCACCTCGCGCCGTTTTCAGTGTCAGGGTCGTGCGTATAACAAGTCATTAGTATGAGGTAGCCCTAAGGTCACCCACCGGAGAGTTCCATTTACTATAGCTCTTATGCATATGTATTTTTGTTTATATTATATTTGTATAATATATAATAGTATATAATATATATTGTGTGTGTTGTGTTTGTGTGTGTATAGATAGATAGATAGACAAATAATAGATAGATAGATACAGACAGACAGATAGATAGATAGATAGATACAGACAGACAGATAGATAGATAGATAGATAGACAGACAGATAGATAATAGATAGATAAATAGATAGATAGATAGATAGATAGATAGATAATATACACATAGATCGACAGACAGACAGACAGACTGATAGATAGATAGATAGATAGATTAGATAGATAGTTAGACAGACAGACAGAGCAAGCGAGAGATGAGAGAGAGAGAGAGAGACAGAGAAACAGACAGACAGAGACAGACAGAGCAAGCGAGAGATCAGAGACAGACAGACTGACAGAGACACAGACACAGAGAGATGGAGAAAAGAACAGAAAGGAGACAAGTCTGTGAGCCATCTCAGAGTGGAACCCAAGACCTTTTCCTTAGTAACAAATGGCTGTGACCACTGTGAGCCATCGGGGTCAAGAAATGGAAGACGGACATCACCAGTAACAAACAATAACAACAATAACAGCAGCTGCAGCATCAATATAACCAACCACAACAGTTTAACTCACAAAGGGACGGATTCCAAGTACAAGGAAAGAAAAAAAGAAAAAAAGAAAGAACGAAAAAAAAAAAAAAAAAAAAAGGAAGAAAGAGATAAATATAGAACAAAGAGGAAAAGAAAGAGGTTTTAAGAAATGGACGAAACGAAAGAGAGAACGAGAGAGTGTGAGAAAAAATGACAGCAAATAAGTAAACAAAGAAAACAAAGAGAACAGAGCAAAAGAGACAGAAAATGAAACAGAAGGTACGGACAGAAACAGAAAATGAAAGAGAAAAGAAAAGTGACAAAAAGGAGAGAGAGAGGGGGGGGGGGAGAGAGGAAGAGAAAGAAAATAAAGAACAACAAGAAAAATATAAAGGAAAGAAAAAGACAGATGGAGAGAAGGAGAGAGAAATAATCAAAAACAGGAGTAAAGGACAGAAATAAAACTAGAAAAAAAGGGTGACAGAGAGCACGAGAGAAAGGAAAACGGAAGAGAGAAAGAGAGAGAAAACAAAGAGCAGTGACAATAATTTAAAAACACAGGAGTAAAGGACGACAATAAAGACAGAAAAAAAGGGAGAAGAACAGAAAGAAAGAGAGAGAGAAGAGAACAAACGCACAAAGGAAAAGAAAGGACAAAGAAGAAGATGGGAGGTGAAGATAAACAGAAAAGAAAAAGAAACAAGAGAACAGAGAATGCGAAGAATGAAACAGAAGAAGAAGAAGAAAATGAAGAGAAAAGAAGAATGCGAAAGAAGGAAGAGAGAGAAGGGGGGGGAAGAAGGAAGAGAAAGAAAAAGAAGAAAAGAAGAAAAATAGAAGGAAAGAAAAAAGAAGATGGAAGAAGGAGAGAGAATAATAAAAAAGAGAAAGAAGAAATAAAGAAGAAAAGAAGAAGAAGAAGAAGAGAGAGAGAAGAAGAGAGGAGAAAAAAGAAAAGAAGAAGAAGGAGAGAGGAAGAACAGAAGAAGAAGAAGAAGAAGAAGAAGAAGAAGAAGAAGAAGAAGAGAAGAAGAAGAAGAAGAAGAAGAAGAAGAAGAAGAAGAAGAAGAAGAAGAAGAAGAAGAAGAAGAAGAGAAGAAGAAAAGAAGAAGAAGAAAAAAGAAGAAGAAAGAAGAAAAAGAAAGCAGCTAATTTACAAATAAAATATTTTTCAAAATCACCATCACCGTCACCATTACCACTACCACCACTAGAACCACCACCGCCATTGCCACTACACCACCACCACCACCACCACCACCACCATCGACAACCAGAAGCTTAGAACAATTGATAAAGAAAAAGAAGAATCACGAGATCCACCATCCTCATCACTCCCCGCCCCCGTCACCACCACCACCACCACCACCACTGACAACCTGAAGAACGCATTTTGAAATAAAAAGAAAGAAAAATAAGAATAGAAAAGGAGATAAAGAAAGGAAGAGAGCGAGACGGGGGGGGGGGGGGGGAGGTAAGACAGAGAGAGAAAGAGAGAGAAAATGAGAGACAGAGACAGAAAGATGGGAAGGGGGACAGAGAAATGGAGAGAGAGGGGGAAAGAAAGAGAGATGAGAGAGAGAGAGGAGAAAGAGAGAGAGAAATACAGAAAAAACAGAATGAGAGAGAGAGAGAGGGGGGGGGGACAGACAAAAAGAGGCACAGAAAGAGAGAGACGAACAGAGAAGGAGAAATAGCGAGAGGGAGAGAGAAAGAGAGAGAGAGAGGAAGGGAGAGAGATGGGGAGAGGAAAAGAGAAAGAAAGAGAAAGTGAGAGAGAGGGGGAGAGACGCAGAGGGAGAGGGAGAGATAGAGACAGAGAGAGAGAGAGAGAGACAGAAACAGAGAAAGAGAAAGAGTAAGAAGAACAAAAGCAACATCATCAACAACAACAACAAACAGAAAAAGAATAAATCCAAAAGGAAGCAGAACTGCCATCATCACCCCAACCACACTGAGATCAACAACAGCTGCACCAAAACCAAAAACAGGGAAAAAAGTAAGAAACAAAGACAGAAGAAGGACAGTAATAAAAGAAAGAAGCAAACAAACAACAGAACCAATCAGCCAGACGACAAGATGCAGAAGAAAAATTACGATCCCTGTCCACAACTGTAACCACCACCATCACCATCACCATCACACCACCACCACCACCACAATCATCACCATCACCATCACCACTACAACAAGCACAACCATCACTCTTACCTCCACCAATACTATTACCAAAACCATCACTATCACCACCTCCACTGCCATCATGACAATAACAACTAAAACGACACATTTGAAAATGAAAAAAAGAAAGAAAGAAAGAAAGAAAGGAAGGAAGAAAGATAGAAAGACAAACAGACAGACAGAAAGGAAAGACAGAAAAAGAGACTGACAAAGAAGGTACCACCACCACCATTTACCACCCCAAGATCACCACCACCTCCACCCTCACCATCAGCACCACTACCGCCACCACGCTGACATGAACAACAACGAAAACAACACTTTTGTGACCTCCTCCCACAGAATGAGCCGCTGGTCACCACAGATAGTCATTTTCAGTTTACTGCAGAATCTAAATGTAACATTATCTTTTAAACTCTTACTTATGCTGAAAACCATTTTTAAATCAGATAAATATTTTCTGACTTACTGTCTTTGGAAAACGGTAGCTCTCTGATTCGCCAGTTTGAGAAATCCAAGGCAAACCTATTCACAATTTAAGCGAGAACTTTTCTGTTCGGGGGCTGGTTGGTCCTTAGGTGTGGATCCAAGACCCGACATCCTGGGTTCAATCCCAGCCTGCAACACTAAAACCTGACCTGTTGGTTGTCCATCTTAATCACTGCTGCCATCATTCTGCTGGTGTCAGCTTAGTGTTTCATAGGTCCACTGGCCTGTTTACTGTCCATATTAATGTTGCCATCATTCTGCTGGTGTCAGTTTAGTGTTTCATAGGTCCACTGACCTGTTTACTGGCCATCTTAATATTGCCATCATTCTGCTGGTGTCAGCTTAATGTTTCATAGTTCCACTGGCCTGTTTCTTGTCCATCTTAATGTTGCCATCATTCTGCTGGTGTCAGCTTAGTGTTTCATAGGTCCACTGGCCTGTTTACTGTCCATCTAAATGTTTGCCATCATTCTGATGGTGTCAGCTTAGTGTTTCATAGGTCCACTGGCCTGTTTCCTGTCCATATTAAGTTGCCATCATTCTGCTGGTGTCAGCTTACTGTTTCATAGGTCCACTGGCCTGTTCACTGTCCATCTTAATGTTTCCATCATTCTATGGTGTCAGCGTAATGTTTCATAGATCCACTGGCCTGTTTCTTGTCCATCTTAATGTTTCCATCATTCTGCTGGTGTCAGCTTAGTGTTTCATAGGTCCACTGGCCTGTTTACTGTCCATATTAATTTTCATCATTCTGCTGTGTCAGCTTACTGTTTCATAGGTCCCTTCCACCTACACTTCCTTCCCCTTTCAAAACCTTGCCAGCGCATAGATGTTTTGAGCAATCTCACAGAGTCTGCCAGAAAATTGATGGCGATGTGGGTGGAGCGGATATGGAATTGTCAAAGTGCGATGATCCTCAGCGACCAGGACCAAATCTTGTGAAATCTCGTACACTTGCCATCACACATGTGCGGCTGGATGAGTCTACTACAGAAAATCTTCGTCATAATGTTTAAAGCCCAGCCGACTGCACACAGCCCTGTCAAGGCCATAACCAGTTCAACATCGAATCCTGAGACCCCTGCCCCCTATTTCATTCATTCATTCATTCATTCATTCCATTCATTCATTCATTCATTCATTCATTTCATTCATCATTCATTCGTTCATTGCATCATTCATTCATCATTCATTCATTCATGCATTCATGCATTCATTCATTCATCTTCATTCATTCATTCATCATTCATCATTCATTCATTCATTCATTCATTCATTCATTCATTCATTCATTATTCATTCATCATTCATTTCATTCATTATTCATTCATTCATTCATTCATCATTCATTCATGCATTCATTCATTTATTCATCATTCATTCATTCATGCATTCATGCATTCATTTCATTCATTCATTCATTCATTCATTATTCATTCATTCATTTCATATTCATGCATTCATTCATTCATTCATTCATTTATCATTCATTCATTCATGCATTCATTCATTCATTCATTCATCATTCATTCATTCATGCATTCATTCATTTCATTCATTATTCATTCACATTCATTCATGTATTCATTCATTTATTCATTCATCATTCATTCATTCATTTATTGATTCATTTATTCATTCTTCATTCACTTACTTTTTGTCACAATGGATTGTACCATGCACCATGTGAAACTCAGGCTGCTCTCTCCGTTGATATCCCGTGGCCACAGTGCAGATTGACCCATTAAACAGATTTTGTTTTACCAAGACTTCAGTGGGGCAAGAAGACTAATTGGCCTTCAGGGGCAGGTATCTGGGACATGAACTTATCTCGCCAATGTTTAATGCCAAAGCACCCGGGCGAATGCTCTGCTCTTCACCATTTTCAACTGCCGTGGGATCTTTAACGTGCGCAGGCAGAACGCAAACGGGTCCGACCCCGTTTTTTTCGTCCCCTTCCGGAAAAACTAGCCGTTCAGATCGATTTTCCGGTCATACTGAGGAGTAAAGTCGAGGCCTCGACGGGAAACGAACCCTGGAACCTCGAGTTTAGTTACTGGCAGGCGAGCGTCTGAACCATTTCTCCCACCTTTTTCCTCTCCTTCCCTTTCTCCGCTGATATTCGGCTCTTTCTGTCAGAGATGGTCACATAAACAAAGGGGAAAAACCGCGGCTTTAAAGACCTTCTGCCCTGTTCTCCCCTGAACTCCACGAACTACAACGTGGAAGGGCAAAGGGGGAGAGCCGGGGAAAAAAAAAAACAATAAATCTTTTAAGCGATAAGACAAAAACCAGACCTCCCCGGAGGCAGAGGACAAGGCATGTATGGGATTCCCCAGGCACCTGAAAGCTAAAACGTTTCCCTGTGAAAACTGTTGATTAATTTCATCAGTGCCAAATGGCGGACATGGGCTGGAAATAACAGGGGACGAGTTTAATTCTTAATATATGTCACCTCTTTCTTTTTAATCCCCGGCCCTCTGCTACCCCCAGCCCACTTCAAATCCCCAACAAGATGGTCACACCATACCAAACATTGCCCTTCTTCCATGGAACTTATAAGTAGGAGTTAAAAAGGAGGGTGTGACATTTTGTTGTTTCTCTGTTCCTTTTCTCTCTCTGTCTGTCTCTCTCCCTCCCTCTTTCTCTCTTTCTCTCTCTCTCTCTGTGCATGCATGCGCACGCGTGTGTGTGTGTGCATGTGTAAGTAAGACAGTGTGTGTAAATATGTGTGTGTATGTGTGTGTGTGTATGGGAGAGAAAGAACAGAGAAGGAGAGAGGGGAGGGAGAGAGGGGTGAGTGACAGAAAGAGAGAGAAACAGAGAGAGAGAGCCAGACAGACAGACAGAGAGACACACAGAGAGAGGGGCGAGGGAGAGACAGACAGACAGACAGACAGACAGACAGGCAGGCAGAGAGAGAGAGAGAGAGACAGAGAGAGACAGGAGGAAGGGAGAGACAGACAGACAGACAGGCAGGCAGGCAGAGAAAGAGAAAGAGAGAGAGACAGAGACAGAGACAGAAAGAGAAAGAGATGGAGACAAAGAAAGAAAGAGAAAGAGAGAGAGACAGAAAGAGAAAGAGAAAGAGAGGGAGACAAAGAAAGAAAGAGAAAGAGAGAGAGACAGAGACAGAAAGAGAAAGAGATGGAGACAAAGAAAGAAAGAGAAAGAGAGAGAGAGACAGAGACAGAAAGAGAAAGAGAGGGAGACAAAGAAAGAAAGAGAAAGAGAGAGAGACAGAAAGAGAAAGAGAAAGAGAGGGAGACAAAGAAAGAAAGAGAAAGAGAGAGAGACAGAAAGAGAAAGAGATGGAGACAAAGAAAGAAAGAGAAAGACAGAGAGACAGAAAGAGAAAGAGAAAGAGATGGAGACAAAAAAGAAAGAGAAAGAGAGAGAGACAGAAAGAGAAAGAGAAAGAGAGGGAGACAAAGAAAGAAAGAGAAAGAGAGAGAGACAGAAAGAGAAAGAGAAAGAGAGGGAGACAAAGAAAGAAAGAGAAAGAGAGAGAGACAGAAAGAGAAAGAGATGGAGACAAAGAAAGAAAGAGAAAGAGAGAGAGACAGAAAGAGAAAGAGAAAGAGAGGGAGACAAAGAAAGAAAGAGAAAGAGAGAGAGACAGAAAGAGAAAGAGAGGAGACAAAGAAAGAAAGAGAAAGAGAGAGAGACAGAAAGAGAAAGAGAGGGAGACAAAGAAGAAGAGAAAGAGAGAGAGACAGAAAGAGAAAGAGAAAGAGAGGGAGACAAAGAAAGAAAGAGAAAGAGAGAGAGACAGAAAGAGAAAGAGAAAGAGATGGAGACAAAGAAAGAAAGAGAAAGAGACAGAGACAGAAAGAGAAAGAGATGGAGACAAAGAAAGAAGAGAGAGAGACAGAAAGAGAAAGAGAGGGAGACAAAGAAAGAAAGAGAAAGAGAGTGGGGGAGAAAGTGCGAGCCTTCCAGTAACATCGCCATTTTCACATGAAGTAAACAGGAATGGTTCAGACATTTGTCTGTTCTGAACTTTGCAGGAATATTAATAAAGCATAAACCATTCATGTACACCGCTAGTCTCTCCAAACTAACTTGTTATGATTTGTGGATTATTCTTGTACGTCGCTATTCTCCAATGTCATTTGTTATAAATCATAAATCATTGCTGTTCGGCGCTGTTTTCCACACTAATTTGTTATAGATTATAAATCATTCTTGTTCGCCGCCGTTTTCCAAACTGTTTTGTTGTAAACTATAAATTATTTTTGTACTGCGCTATTTCCCAAGGTCATTTGTTATAAATTATAAATCATTCTTATACAGCGCTATTCTCCATATCTATTTGTTATAAACTATATATCACTCTTTTACGGTGCTGTTTGTTTTTTTTCAAACTAATTGGTTATGAATTATACACTCAATCAGCTCACTGTACAGTACACATAATCAGGCATTTATGTGAAACACGGAGAATTCCAGCTGATAAGTAAGCTGACCACACTCCACTGTGTTGTTGTACAGTCTGTAGTTTTGGTGGGCGTGCATGTTGGCTGTTTATAATAATAATATATAACAATTACAATATTTATATAGCGCAAAATCTTGGGTGTTTTCATGTTTCCACAAACCACCGGACACTG
>CM060309.1:98460961-98463461 GCA_030674185.1 Monoplex corrugatus | reverse complement strand
GAGGAAAGAGAGAAAGAAGAGAAGGCAGATGGTCACAACGAGGAAAGAGAGAAAGAAGAGAAGGCAGATGGTCACAACGAGGAAAGAGAGAAAGAAGAGAAGGCAGATGGTCACAACGAGGAAAGAGAGAAAGAAGAGAAGGCAGATGGTCACAACGAGGAAAGAGAGAAAGAAGAGAAGGCAGATGGTCACAACGAGGAAAGAGAGAAAGAAGAGAAGGCAGATGGTCACAACGAGGAAAGAGAGAAAGAAGAGAAGGCAGACGGTCACAATGAGGAAAGAGAGAAAGAGAAGAGAGGCAGATGGTCACAACGAGGAAAGAGAGAAAGAAGAGAAGGCAGACGGTCACAATGAGGAAAGAGAGAAAGAAGAGAAGGCAGACGGTCACAACGAGGAAAGAGAGAAAGAAGAGAAGGCAGACGGTCACAACGAGGAAAGAGAGAAAGAAGAGAAGGCAGACGGTCACAACGAGGAAAGAGAGAAAGAAGAGAAGGCAGACGGTCACAACGAGGAAAGAGAGAAAGAAGAGAAGCAGATGGTCACAACGAGGAAAGAGAGAAAGAAGAGAAGGCAGATGGTCACAACGAGGAAAGAGAGAAAGAAGAGAAGGCAGATGGTCACAACGAGGAAAGAGAGGAAGAATAGGAAGAAAGGGAAGAGAGGAAAGAGAGAAAAACAGAAGAAAAAATAAAAAGACGAAGAAGGAAGCACAACAAGGAGAAGGAAATGAAATGGAAGACGAGGAAGAAGAGGAAGAAAGAGAACACGGTCACCACACACACAGGGGTACAGACGGAAGACGTGTACATGTAGTTCACGAAAGTCAGTCAGGATTCTTCACCGTGATCGGAGTGTTTGTACCAGCAAGATGCACCAAGGGTTATACCCCGGTAACAGATTTCCCCATCCATACCCCCTTCATCCTCATCCACTGATTTCCCCAGCAGTCTCACGATCCTGACATTCTCATACCAGATGTGTACACACATCACAAGACCTTGTACATAAATTACTCACCATCGGCATGCCTGTTATACCCGTCCCCGTCTTGTGGTCAGTCTGCTCGCTCGGACACCGTCAACTGAACCAGCTCAAGCATCACAAAGTCCACACTGTGCAAGACAAGGTTAAAAAAAAGTCGTCAGGATTCTCTGTCACTAGCAGGTGAGCCAGGCCAAGCTTCTCAAAGTCCGCACTCATCATCATCATCATCTCATCATCATCATCATCATCATCATCATCTCATCATCAGGTGCCCTGCCGCATGGGGTTGGCGATCATGGACTTCCATCTGTCTCTATCTCTTGTTGCCTCAAGCATCTCTTCCACCCTCCTCATCTTTAGCCACTCTGCAAGTCCGTCTAGCATTTTCTCCCTGGGTCTACCTGGTGCTCTCTTTCCCTCCAGCTTTCCCGTTGTGACCAGGTGCTCCAAATCCCCCTTCCTCATAAAATGGCCTATGAATGTTGCCTGTCTTTTCATAATCTTCCTTATGAATGATCTACTTGTGTCTGCCTCCATCAAGACTGTCTCGTTTGTTTTCTTTGCTGTCCATGGAACTCTCAACTTCTTCTTAGAAACCACATCTCGGCTGCCTCAATCTTGTTCTGACTTTGCTTGTTCACTGTCCACGCCTCACATCTGTACAACAGTATTGGTTCTATATAATATTCAAGAACTCTCTTCCTGATGTTAATTGAAGGCATTTGTTGGTAAGAATGCTTGTCATCTTCTTGAATGCTGTTTTGGCTTGGCCGATTCTGCCGGCTATTTCTGATGTGCATCTGCCGTCTGGTGAAATGATCGTTCCCAGGTATTTAAACTCATCAACCTGTGTCAAGGTTGTGCCATTTGCTGTTATTTTGCATGAGGGGATTTCATGTTTTTTACTGATCACCATGACTATCAGTCTTCTTGCTGTTTAGTTCCAACCCCTTACCTTTGCTTTCTATTTCTAGTACATTCACATAGGTCTTCATTTTTGTTAGGTCCCTTTATCATTTTTCTGCAATTAGCACGGTGTCCATCATGCCCTGCGTCATCGATATATTAGTTTAATAAATCATGTTTCCGCACTATGCAAGCAAGATCAACATGATTTCAAAAGCAAAGTCCATCAAATTGGGGTTCCTCCGTCACTAACCAGGTGAGCCAGCCAAAGCTTGGGGAACGGTCCACACAACCCCCCTTCCATCACCAAGTTTCCACAAAAAGTCCGTCACAGGATTCTATCATCCCGACAATCCCGGCCAAAAGTTGCACACTGAGGGCGCTAATAACTCTACGTTGTGAAGCAGAAGAATCTTTCACTTTCCCACCAGGTCTGTAGACATTTCTAGACACTGGAGCGTCCTGGCTCTGGGAAAAGGCAGATGTTTGGAGTTCAGTCGCCAGCCTGCAACATAACAACTGCTCTGTTTCTGTTTTACATAAAACCAGTGGTGTTTGTTAAGGGGGGGGGGTGGAGAGAAAAACGAGATGATCAAGTCATTCCAACAAT
>CM060309.1:98438461-98443461 GCA_030674185.1 Monoplex corrugatus | reverse complement strand
AGACAAAGAGACAGAGGCAAAGAGACAGAGACAAAGAGAGAACAAAGAACAGGAAACAAGAAGAGACAGAGACAAAGAGACGAGAGGCAAAGAGACAGAGCAAGACAAGAGAAAGAGCAAAGAGACAGAGGCAAAGAGACAGAGACAAAGAGACAGGACAAAGACGAGCAAAGAGACAGAGGCAAAGAGACAGAGACAAAGAGACAGAGGACAAAGAGACAGAGACAAAGAGACAGAGGCAAAGAGACAGAGACAAAGAGACAGAGACAAAGAGACAGAGGCAAAAAGAAACAAAGACAGAGAATAAACGAACAAGTTGTGATTTTTGTTTTAAGCGTTCGGACTTTCTTGGATGTGTGTTTTCACATGCTGGGTGTTTTCATGTGTCTATAAAGCACCAGGCACTGACGCTGACAAGATTTACGTGGGATATTTAACGTGCATACTCATATTCTGCGTGCATATATCAGGCTGGGTAAGAGAAGAAGATAGTTTCCTCTGAAAATTGGCCGGGGTCCTGGGCAACGTCCCTGCTGGGGGTTTGGGGGGCGAAGCTGAAGAATTTCTGTAATTTTGAGGCATTATAGATGCATTTTCTGATGGCAAATACAATAATTCAGTAATATTTCCTCTGAAAATTTTTTTCCCTCTGAAACTAGGAGTTCATCCGCTGAAATCAGTGGATCCGCTGAGAGTTACCCAGCCTAATATATACACGGAGGGGGTCCAGATACTAACAGGTCTGCACACATTAGTCTTTTTATTTAAAGCCCAGCCGACTGCACAGAGCCATATCAGGGCTATAACCAATTTCAAAACATACACAACATCTGATTGGGGGAAAAAAGCAGAAAAAGAAAACTAAGTACACATATCAATGCATGCGTGCACACAGTCTAAGGATATCTCCCTGGCATTGACCATTCCGTCCAATTCATCACCAGAGGATTTCAAAACACAAATGTGAACATAACTAAGGACACTAAAGCATACATAAAAAATGGTCTACTAACCTGAAACTGTTCCTGCACAGCACATTTCCTTAGAACCAAACATGTGATCAGTACATGTACCCAGTTATCAGTCCTGTGAGAAAGTACGTAAGGCTTTACAGAACACATACAGGTGAATGGACCAGCAAGGCAGAAAATGATAGGAAAGAAACGACAGAAAGCAAAGGAACAAGTCAGAAACAAAGACAGTGACAGAAATGAGGATATTTCCATTACAGAATTCCCAAAAGGTGGGGATACTGTTTATACTGAAAATGTCCTCGGCATCTTAAGAGCTGGGGGGGGGGGGGTGGGAAGGGATGAATGTCTGATTTATTGATTAAACCTGGAATATACTCGTAGTTTAAAGGGTGAGAGACATCAATAAATACATGCGCAATACAAGGCCCAGATAAAGACACCATACAAAAACTTTTAAATAGAAAATCTGTTCTAATCCAAACAGCGAAGACAATTCATCATACCCATACATACGTTAAATCGTAAATCTTGTCAGAGGATTATAGTATTAACTCGTTTCCTGTTTACCATGTGTGGTGCTGAGTTTCATTGATCACCGCCTGCCCTTTGGTCAGGGACAGATACTAGAGCAGAGAGAGAGGGAGAGACAGACAGACAGACAGACGGGCAGGCAGAGAGACAGAGAAAGCGAAGAGACAAACAGAAAGAGAAAGGAAAACAGAGAGAGAAACAGGCAGACAGACAGAGACATAGAGACAGAAAGAGAGACAAAGAGAAAGAGAAAAATAAAGACAGAAAGGAAGAGAGACAGACAGACAGAGAGACACTGAGAGACAGACAGACAGACAGACGGACAGAAACAGAGACACAGACAGATAGATCGGTAGGCAGCCAGAGAGCAAGAGAGAGAACAAGAGAGAGAACAAGCGAGAGACAGAAAGAGAGACAGAGACAGAGAGGCAGAGACACACAGAAAAAGAGAGAAAAAGTCAGAAAGTGATGAGGAGAGAGAAACAGAGAGACAGAGAGCGAGAGTAAGCTCGTGCGCGCGCGCGCGTGAGAGAGAGACAGAGAGAGAGAGAGAAAGAGAGACACAGGAGAGGAGAGAGACAGAGAGAGAACAGTATAGAAAAGCGAGCGAGAGAGAGAATTATATAGAAGAGCGAGACGGAGAAAGAGAGAAAGTAAAAGAGAGAAAGAAAGACAGAAAGAGAGGGGGAGAGAGACAGAGACAGAATGACAACAAGAGAGAAGCAAACAAACAGACAAGACATTCCTAACATCACCTGCTTATTCCCACCCACACACAACCTACTCATCCACACACACACACACACACACACACACACACACACACACACACACACACACACACACACACAGATATATCCATTCCACACACACACAACACCACACACACAGATATATCCATTCACACACACATACACCCGCACCCACCCACCCCTCCCACCCACAACACACACACACACACACACACACACACACACACACACACACACACACACACACACACACACACACACACACACACACAACACAACACACACACACACACACACGGACACAGAAATAGCAGTGACCTTAGAAAAAAAATCTTCGGAGACATCTTCTTGGCAAATTAGCGCAAGGCTGAACAAGTTGGAAGCAGCCAAGATTTGTCCAGGCTATTCCTGGTCTGGCGATTTCACATCAACAAAAAACTTTGCTGGTCACAAGAAAACTTGTTAAGCCTGCTATTTCGTTGCTGTTGCTGCAGTTTTTCTTGTGTTTATTCGTTTATATTATTGTTCATTCATTCACTGTCACTGCCACTCAACGTCCAGTTTTTCCTTAAAAAAAAAACAACAACAAAAAACTTGCTCTTGAATGAGAGTTGGGTTGCTAGAAAACCAAAGAAATATGACGTGCTTGTGTGTAAAATCTTTACAGGTCGTATTCTAAAAAACACAATCCATGTGTCGGGAAGGCGGGGGGGGGGGGGATGTATATCATTCAAACGATCACTGTTTTCACGATTTTCGACCTGTGACGTTCAATTATACATCTAAATGATCATTAAAGATTGTGGATTTAAAATCTGTGCTGGACAGGGTCACAAATATTTGTGCTGTCCTCAAGACTTTGAGGCTGTCTGGCCAAAGGTATGGATCCCGCTTTTCTATCTGCACGGCTTTGCTTGGTTGCGAATCTCATCGTAAAAATGAACAAGAAACACCCGAGGGTGCTAGGTGGGAGCCAGAGCTACAATGCCTCACCACCCGCCAGCCAATCACCTCCCAACCCCTGACGCCACACGGTCCCATTTGGTCAAGCAAAGGAGAAGCCGTCCATGCGCTGCGTGACCCACCCGGACCCAGTCATCAGTTACCGTGTTTACAAGCTTAATGGCAAGGTGGGAAGATGATAAACACCGACACACAGCCACACATCACACATCAGCCAGGTCCAGCCCAACCACCGGACCAACTGAGGAGGAAAGGCTCCTTCTCTGAAAATGAAAAGTCACAAGAAATGTGCTGGCAATCTTCAGCCCACCCAGCTGTAAGCTGGTGCCTCCTGACTCTCTTCACGGCAGGTGAATGTAAACCACTGAGGGAGATGTGACAGGCTTCGGCCCCCGTCACCCTGGCCCCCTAGACAAGTTCAGGTCTCTACCACCTCACTCTCCTACAACCTCAGGGTTACAGGAGAAGCTTTAGCAACCTGACCTTATTCCACTGTATGAAAGGTCTTTGGAGTTTGAAGGTGGTTCAAGAGGAATCCATCACAGTCAGACAATACCTAAATCTGCCAGCAGTTTTCTGGCAGACTCCCTGAGCCTGCGCAAATAAATCCCTATGCACCGGTCACCGTGGTGTAGTGGTTAACGCAACGGACGACCGACTGAAGGTTTTGGGTTCGAATCCCCATCAGTCCCTTCAAAACTATATTATTTAGGGATCTTTCGGCTCTAACCGGCTCCTACCCAGAGTTGGGCGTGCTATGGGCTCATTGGAAAGACTGGGACCACACAGTCGAGTCTCATCCACTTCACGGATGCGTCATTGAGGGTATTGCTGAAATCTTCAGACCAACACCGCAGGTGTCTGTATCTCTCCGGCCTGGTTGACGCCAGAATATATTATGATAGTAAGCGTAGATACAGCCCTGTCACGCAGTCTCAATCCTAGATAGAACTTCATAACATCATGACTATCATCCTAATCGACATCATCATCATCGCATTGTTAAAAAAAAACTGTGCCAGTTTCTGTGGCCATTAAAGTTGGCGTAGAAAATGGGACGAAAAAAAAAAGATGAGCACGACGGTGACGTCTGTGAGTGCCATGATCCTAAAAAGAAAACAAAATAAATCCCTATGTGCTGGCAGGGTCTTGAAATGCGGAGAGGGGCGGAACCCATGAAACAGTAAGCTGACAACACCAAAATGACGATAACTTTAAGACGAGCAACAAACAGACCAGTTTTCAATGTTGCGGGCTGGGACTGAACTCCGGCCATATCAGATCTTGAGTCCACGGCTCCATCACAAGAATCAAGCAGTCGACGGAACAGATGAAGCACAAACCCAATTTCAGTCCCGAAAGAAAAGAGGAAACGCGAGTGAGAGAGGCAGGCAAATAGGGCAGACTACTACGATTGTATTGACTTGTGTATAAGTACTCCTATCTCCTTTCCGATAACGTCCTCCCCAGTTTTTCTCTTTTCGTCGATTACACGTTGGTTGTCGGTGTGAGCGTCCTTCCTCGTTCACCCCAAACAGCCCTTGTGAAATGTGGAGCGCTAGTCTTTGGCGCCGTCAGACATCAAGCGCCCTTATCTCGTGCCCATCTCAGTGTCCCGGTTCTCCTCATCGATACACAGGTGTTGTTTGTCTGAAGACTTCTCCTGACTCTTGTCAAAACAACGTCCATGTCATTTGTCTCCGACCGCGTGGCTCTGCGTGCTCTCCCTTTGCCGGTGACCTCGACTGGGTGTTTGGTGTTTGGTGTTTGGTGTTTGCCT
>CM060309.1:98430961-98433461 GCA_030674185.1 Monoplex corrugatus | reverse complement strand
CATGAGAAAACATAGAGCAAGGCCATTAAAAACGGTGCAGAATGTTGGGAGGAGGGATGGAGGGGCAAATCGACTGTCCACTCCACAAAACGATCAAACACAAACCCTACTCTGGCCCCAAATGAAAGAGGTAGTGAGAGTGGGAGGTAAACATGACAGAGGTTTGGTGAGAGGTAAACACATCTCTCTTCCCCATTCCCAGTCTCCTGTTCTTTCTCATCGATACGTGTGTGTTGTCTGTGTAAACGTCCTTCTGACTCTAATCAAAACACCGCTGTGAAAACTTGTCTCAGATCCTGTTATCCTTCTTGCCCTATTTCCTGATGACCTCAGGTCGGGTTTCTTCCACTGCCTTAGTGCCCGGGGTTAACTTCATCCCCACCATTGTACTGTTGGTACTTTGTGGATGTTGTCGCTGGATGAAATGGTAGTCTACAGACCAGGGAGGATAAGGGGACACTTATTCTGATTGGCACAAATAGCTGTTGTAGGAAATGGATTCTCAGCACACTGAATTTGAACCTTACTAAAATGAACAGCACTGCAGAGTGTTCTCTGGCGAGTAGCCTCATGGCAACTCAGTGCTGACAGTTCTTGTAGACTGTAATACTGTGACTATGTATAATGCCATACTGGGAAAGATGTAGTGAGCAAAGAGGGCAAAACACTATTAAAGCTGGGCAGAACATGGGATGGAGGGTATGAGGGCTGTTGTTGGAGGATTCACCTAACAAACATGGTGAAACAGGCACACACACACACACACACACACACACACAAACACACACACACACACACATATATAATACACACACACAACATACACAAACACACACACACACAACACAACATACACACACACACACACACACATACACACACACACACACCATACACACACACCACACACACAACACACACACACGCACGCATGCGCGCACATACACACACACACACACACACACACACACACACACACATTCTGTCATCCATCAGATTGTATCAAATGGGGCGCTAAGTACCTTATACCACAACATTTTCATAGTGACATTGCAGCAGTGCAGGGACTTCTCTGACAAGTAACTTCACTGCAACTTGACACTGTTAACACCTGTACTGGGTGCTACTGCTCCTGGATTTCTGGTATGCTGGGGAGATGCAGTAAGAAAACACGGAGCAATGCTATCAAAAACAGTGCAGATTTTCAGGAGGAAGGGTTGAAGGACGAAATGGACCGCCCACTCCACAGAATGGTCAAACACAAAGCCTACTTCAGCCCCCAAATGAAAGAGGTAGCCAGTGTGGGAGGTAAACATGGTAGCATGGTGCTATGAGAGATAAACGCATCAGACTGAAATGATTACATTGACTGTCTTGAGGATCTCTCTTCCCGATTCCCAACAGTAGTGCTGTCTCCTGGTATTTCTCATCGATACGTGTGTGTTGTGTGTGTAAGCGTCCTTCTGACTCTATCAAAACACTGCTGTGAAAACTTGTCTCACATCCCGTCACCTTGCTTGCCCTACTTCGTGATGACCTCAGGTTGGGTTTCTTCTTCTGCTTTCGTGCTTGAAGTTGAGTTCATGTCTAGGATTGTGCTGTTGATATTTCACGGATGTTGTCACCAGAGGACTGTGATGGTAGCGTCCACACCAAAGAGGATAAGGGGGACATTTACTGTCCACCATAAAGAGGGGCTGCAGGAAATGGGGTCCTCAGGCACTGAATTTGAACATTATCTGGCAACAGTGCAGAGTTTTCTCTTGTGAGTGGCCTGCCTGCAATTTGATACTGATAGCTCCTACACACTCACTGACACCATGACTACAATAGACCAGACCTGGTGAGTTGAGTGTTCAGGGGCAGCAATGAGCAGTGGGGTGTGGTTAAACCACCTGCCTGGGACACAACAAACCTGGGTTTGAATCATCAATCGGACGAGCATTTCCTCCCACCCCCTCCGTTCCCCCACTAGATCTGAGTAGTAAACTAATGGCTAGTCTAAATTCAAAACAAGTGTGGCTGCCCGCGTTCAAGCAAACATGAACCAGAAAAAGCACGAAAATAGAATCAGAACGCGTATTTGATACATCCAGACAAGACAGTTGCAATGTTTCAGCCAACTGGCCTTTGTCAAGTGTAAATGTAAGATCACAAACGGATAAACATCAAATAAAAACATTAGGAGAAAAAGATTCAAACTTTCCTGCTGCTTCGTCAACTGGCAAAAAAATCTGCGTCTGTTTTGTCTGGTTGTAATAAATGCGCGATCTGATTCTATTTCGTGCGTTCTGATTCCATTTTCGTGTTTTTCTGGTTCATAATGGCCTTTCTTTCGGATGAGAGGACAAACCTAACTCCTATGAGCAGCACGCTTTTAACACACGTTAAAGATCCCACAACAACAAAGGTGTTGTCCCTGGCGAACTTGTGTAGAAAAATCCACTTTCAAAGGCAAGCAGAAATTCACGCATACAGAAAAAAAAAATGGGTGGCGCCA
>CM060309.1:98413461-98425961 GCA_030674185.1 Monoplex corrugatus | reverse complement strand
AATACCGAGCTCAAAATTCTAAATTCTAGTCTGTTATCTTGGGGTTTTGTTTTGTTTTTTTGTTTTTTGGCTTATATGCAATATATATATATATGTACATGTATATATATATATATATATATATATATATTTGTGTGTGTGTGTGTGTGTGTGTGTGTGTGTGTGTGTGTGTGTGTGTGTGTGTGTGTGTGTGTGTGTGTGTACATATTATACAGAGATAGAGATGACTAGATAGACACAGATATATATCATACACTGATTTGCATGGCAAAAATATCTAATATCTTGTCCTAATAACTGATTCGACGTGCTATTAACATTTCATTGCTTTTTGATGATTCAATTCATTATCAATAGATCGTAAGAAAGATGTAATCAACGGATAAAATATGAATGAATGAATGAATGAATGCATGAATGAATGAATGAACGAATGAATAAATAGTTAAGAAAACAAAGAAAAACACACATACACAAAATAAACGAATAAGTGATACTTGCTTCTAACAGTTATGTTGAAACCTCTCTCTCTCTGTCTCTCTGTGTGGTATGTCTGTCTGTCTGTCTGTCTGTCTGTCTATCTGTCCGTCTGTCTGGCTGGCTGGCAGGCTGGCTGGCTGTCTGTCTGTCTGGCTCTCTCCCTCCCCCCCCCTCTCTCTCTCTCTCTGTTTTGTTACTGAATTGATATCGATTGTACGGTTGGATGATGCATCTGACCCAGTCAATTGAAGGTTGATTAGTTGGTTGATTCACGGGCTGAATGGCTGATTATTTGATTGATCAATTGGTAAATTAGTTGATTGACTGGTTAATTGATTGGTTGATTGATTGATTGGTTGGCCGTTTGATCGATCGATCGATTGATTGTTTATGTCAAGTAGCTGTGGTTGAATGTATTGATCAACTGTATGATCTTTGCAGGATACAAGAAACGACAGATCTGTCTAATTGAATGATTTGTTTGTCTGGTAGCCAGTTAATGTAAAATTGACAGTTGTATGAATGATATAGATGTGGTTAATGACAAATATTTTTGGCTGTCCAGTTAAGGAATATGCACTAGAATGTAAATGAAATGACTACTGTAAATGCAAAGATGAATGCATCCCAGCTTATGTGACGGTAAACGATAGAAGAGGACAATGTGATAGAGTTCACTGCAGTTTGATTGTACAACTTCTATGAAAGCATCAGAAAACCCGAACCCCTCCCCTCCCCTTCTCCATGCATGTTTTGTGGCCTAGGGTCGACGTACAATAAACATTTTATGAGTTCTGAGTTCTCTCTGTTTTGTTCTGTTGCTCATTTCTCTTTCTCTGGTCTCTCCACCTCTGTCTCTGTCTCTGTCTCTGTCTCTGTCTCTCTCTCATACAAACATACCCAACACACATATAGTACATATGAAACACCAGAACACGTACACTCACATATAGCAAGGAATCCACACTACTGTGTGTGTGTGTGTGTGTGTGGTTGTGTGTTGTGTGTGTGTGTGTGGTGTGTGTGTGTGTGTGTGTGTGTGTGTGTGTGTGTGTGTGTGTGTGTGTGTGTGTGTGTGTGTGTGTGTGTGTGTGTGTGTGTGTGTGTGTGTGTGTGTGTGTGTGTGTGTGTGTGTGTGTGTGAGTGTGGTGTGTGTGTGTGTGCGTGTGTGTGTGTGTTGTGTGTGTGTGTGTGTGTGTGTGTAGACATAATGTTTCATGGTCAATAGTCTGGAGTGACAATACTGTCACTGTTCTCTTCTTCTCGCTTTCTTTCTATCCTTCCTTCCTTCGTTTCCTTTTCATTCGTTTATATTTTTCTTTCGTTGTTGACGCTCACAGTACACCATACACCTACGACCACCTGAAAGTATAGTTGGACTAAAAGGTAGAAGACCGATGAGTGTGTGTATACGCAAAGAAGATACATACACTTCAGTCACTGTGTGTTTAGGGAGAAAAGATACATACTCACATCACTGTGTGTATAAGGCGAGACATAGGATCAGTGTGTGTTTAGGTCAACAGGCTATGGGCACATACACACTCCAGTGTGTGTTTAGGTCAACAGGTTATAGGCACATACACACTCCAGTGTGTGTTTAGGTCAACAGGCTATAGGCACATACACACTCCAGTGTGTGTTTAGGTCAACAGGCTATAGGCACATACACACTCCAGTGTGTGTTTAGGTCAACAGGTTATAGGCACATACACACTCCAGTGTGTGTTTAGGTCAACAGGCTATAGGCACATACACACTCCAGTGTGTGTTTAGGTCAACAGGCTATAGGCACATACACACTCCAGTGTGTGTTTAGGTCAACAGGTTATAGGCACATACACACTCCAGTGTGTGTTTAGGTCAACAGGTTATAGGCACATACACACTCCAGTGTGTGTTTAGGTCAACAGGCTATAGGTACATACACACTCCAGTGTGTGTTTAGGTCAACAGGCTATAGGTACATACACACTCCAGTGTGTGTTTAGGTCAACAGGCTATAGGTACATACACACTCCAGTGTGTGTTTAGGCCAACAGGCTATAGGTACATACACACTCCAGTGTGTGTTTAGGTCAACAGGCTATAGGTACATACACACTCCAGTAACTATGTCTTTAGGTAAACAAACTATGTGTGCTGAACTGAAACTAAAAGTACATAAAGTGTCTTTTGAAGATTCGGAGTTGTTCGTACAGTTCACCAACCAGAGGCAGCAAGCTTTGAAAAGTGTGAGGAGGTTGGTTGTGCCATACTTAGTTATAGTAATCTGAGATCAGCAATCGACATGCGAATATTTCGAGAGTACACCATGTGAGGTGAGCTTGTTATTGTTATTTTTGTTCAAAGCCCAGCCGACTTCGTAGAGCCATATCAGGGCTATTACTGTTTCAAAACACACAATTATTTCAACAGGGAAAAAAACGGAAAAGAAAAGTAAGTATTCATATGAATGCTTTCACGCACATAATCAAAGGAGATGCCCCTGGCGTTGACCACCCCGTCCAATTTATCACACAGAGGATTTAAAAAACATATCTGAATACAGATTTAAACATAGCATAAAGGACATTTAAACATATATAAAAACGGGTCTAAATTACCTTAAATTGCTTCCGCATATCAGATTTCCCTGAGAGCCAAAAATGCACTTAATACATATACCGAATTATAAATCCTAAGAGAAAGTATGTGAGACTTTATCGAACACATACAGGTGAATGGACCAGCAAGGCAGAAAATGATAGGAAGAAATGACAGAAAGCAAAGGAACAAGGAAGAAACAAAGTGAGTGTCAGAAAAGAGGAAATTTCTAGCACAGAATATCCGGAAGGTGGGGATACTGTTTATACTGAAAGAATCCCTGGCATCCCCACGGGGGGATAAACTGAGCTTAGATATTCTCAATGTCAGTGAAGTTGTGGCATAAAATGGCACATTTAACCTATTAACTGATTCAAACAATCCTACATATTTTGAGATGCGATCAAACAATGATTGAAAGTGGGGGGGGGGGGGCAGGGACATCAAAAACAACAGACCAATTGACTTCACAGACCCGTACAGGCTGTAGGCATCCAGCGACTCCAACTACCTTTTGAAGGAGCCAGTCACGGTCGAAGATTACCCGCCAGAATGAAGTATCACAAAAGGAGCAAAGAAGGCAGATACACCGTTCTGGCAGGTAACCTTCGATGAATATATTCCCTCAGCTTTAAATCATTGTCAAGGAAGACTGCCTTTCCTTGATACCAAAAGACTGATCGTGTAAATATGTCCTTTTGGTCCCAATGGATTAACCACGTAATAGCCACAAGGAGAGCATGTCCCCGCAGTTTCAGTCTCACTTTCTGAAGACGACAGCTCCGCGCTCGGAACGAATTCCATATGCACTAACGTCACAGGTGCCAGATGATGGAGAAGATCCAGAATGATCATGGCACAAGCCTTAAGCCTGCACATAAACCCATGAGCTGGCCAGGTCCTGATGTTTACCTAGCCAATTTTTTATCAAGTACTAGATTGTATTAGTATATCACTGGAACAGTCTTAGTAACATTGAAATGACATGTGTATATGTGTATCTTATCTTCAAAGAAAAGAATGAATATGTAAACTAAATAATAATAATAATAATAATTAATAATAATTACAATATTTATATAGCGCAAAATCTTGATAAAATCAAATCTAAGCGCTGAAACACACACACACGCACGCACGCACACACACGCACGCACGCACGCTCACACACGCACTCACGCACGCACACACACACACACACACACACACACACACACACACACACACACACACACACACACACACACACACACACACACACGGCTATAAATGGGGAGAAAGAATAAAAGCAATGGAAAATTATAGAGAGCATATTATATACAATTATATATTGCAATGTGATTCCCCTCCGAGTGGAGACAGGCTGCAGAGGGGATTGAGTGAGGTCAGGATTTTATGCAGAGGAGAAAAGGTGAATTTTGAGAGCTGACTTGAAGGAGACAAAAGTAGGTTGCTGACGGACTGAGAGAGGAAGTTTGTTCCAGGAGAGCGGACCAGAAACAGAGAAGGCTCGTGGACCATAGGTATTGAGCTTAGTGCGTGGAAAGCGAAAAGTCAGAGGATCGGAGGCAGAGCGGAGGGTACGTGAGGGAACATAGATCTCAAGTAGGCTTGACAGGTAATCGGGGGCTGCGTTATTGCGGCTTTTGTAGCACATGGTGTCTAGTTTGTACTGTATGCGCTTTGATTCAGGGAGCCAGTGAAGTTGTGCCAGGAGAGGAGATATGTGGTCAGCTTTTTTCTTTTTGAGTACAAGGCGTGCAGCATTGTTTTGAATGCGCTGTAGGATGTGAGTGGTGGAGGCAGGAAGACCGGACAGGAGTGAATTGCAATAGTCAATGCGAGACATTATGAAGGAGAGAACGAGTTTTGCAGTTGTTTCCACAGAGAGATACTTCCTGATCAGGCTTATACGATGGAGGTGATAGTAGCAAGATCTGGCAGTTTGAGAAACAAAGTTGTTCATGGAGAGGGTAGAGTCAATGCAGACACCAAGGTTTTTAGCTGAATCAGAAATTGGGACTGATGTGTTACATAATGGGAGAGAAAGAGGAGGCAGCTGAGAAAGTTTCTGACGGGTGCCAATGAGGATAGCTTCTGTCTTGTCATCATTTAGCTGAAGTTTGTTGTATGTCATCCAATTTTTGATGTCCGAGTAACACTCAGTGGTGCGAGTCAGGAGGCGCTGTATATTGTCAGGTGAGTCACTGTCTTGAAGTTGGGTGTCATCAGCATAGAAGTGGTGTTTTATAGAGTGGGAGTTGATGATAGATATTGAAAGAACTGAATCAAAACAGAAAGACCCCCCCCCCCCCCACTATTCAATACACAAACACATATATCTGTAGACAGTAGATTGTCATAGAACATTGCCAGGGGCAACTCCTTTGTAGCCGTAGGATCGCTAACGTGTCGCTATACAAGCAGGGGAGTTTGCAGTACGGTGTTTGTTCAAGAGGGATTGACCACACTCAAGAAATTCCATATGCGCTTCACCCAAATCTACCAGCAATTATCAGTTTCCCTGAGCCTGCTCAAAACCGTATGCGCTGGCACAAAGTCTTGAAATGGGGAAGGGAGAGGGCGAGACAAGAGCTACGAAACAGTAAGCTGACACCATCAGAACGATGGAAACATTACGATGGGCGGTCAACAGGACAGTTTTTGATGCTGCGGGCTGGGATTGAACTCGAGATATGGGATCTTGAGTCCATGGCTCTATCAGAAACACACGCAGCCCGCGTGAAGGGGAACAGTTTTGTGTGCAAACAAGACGTTGATTTGTACCGGTCCCTGTCGTATGGCGGATACAGTCATACCAGTCACTTGAACCTAGGAGACGAGGTTGGAATCATTTGGCGAATTTTCTTGTAGGCCTTTCAATATTCTTGTTAAGTCCGTGTAGAGATTTACCTGGAGTCAACATGTAGGTAAGTCAGTTTCATCAACTTGGATTGCTGGACAGTGGGGATGGTGGGAATGTGTGTATGTGTGTGTGTGTGTGTGTGTGTGTGTTGTGTGTGTGTGTGTGTGTGTGTATGTGTGTGTGTGTGTATGTGTGTGTGTGTGTATGTGTGTGTGTATGTGTGTGTGTGTGTGTATGTGTGTTTTTGTGTGTGTGTGTGTGTTTGTATGTGTGTGTATGTGTGTGTGTATGTGTGTGTGTGTGTGTGTGTATGTGTGTGTGTGTATGTGTGTGTGTATGTGTGTGTGTGTGTGTGTGTGTGTGGTGTGTGTGTGTGTGTGTGTGTGTGTATGTGTGTGTTTGTATGTGTGTGGGGGGGGGGGACGATCAATGTCATTAGCTGTTTTCTTCTAGTTTATCTTTAGGCTTACTCGTTGTGCAAACGCGATGTTCATGTGTTTCAATCAAACACAGTTAATTTGATGTTTCATGATTTACTCTGATCATCGAAACATACTGCATCCAATAACGAGTGAGCTACAGGTTCATTGAAAAGGCTTGGACCACACAGCTCAGTCTCCCCCTGTACGATTACTACTTTGTTAATGTGCTGCGCATGTTTATTATTCAACGCGGCAGGTGTTTGTGAGTCCCGGGCCTGGGAAATGTTATGACAGTCATCGTAGATCCAGACTCAGACAGCAGATCTGGAGAGAAGAACACAAACGATGGAACTGACAGACTACAGCAAGGACCTTGACACGTCACCCATGGCCTTTGGTTTTTAAACCAGGACTGGCTGGTGATGTCGATTTTTCGCTTTTCTGTCTGACTGCAAATGTTTGGGTCTGAATCGATAAGAAATGTGTGTCTGTGACCTCTAGTCTATCAAGAAGAAAGAAGAAGATAACAACGAAGAAGAAGACAGAAAGAAAGAATGAAAGACGGAGACAAAGAAGAAGACAAAGAAGAAGAAAAAGAAAGAAAGAAAGAAATACAGAAAGAAAGAAAGACAAAAAGACAGAAAGACAGAAAGAAAAAAAGAAGAAGATGATGATGGAAAGAAGAATAAAAAGAAGACGAGCAGCATCAACAATACAACAGCCATGAAAAACAAAATAAGCAAACAAAACAAACAAAACAACCATACCCACAAACCTAAACACTGACGTCTGTTTGACACTGATGACCCTGTGAAGACAGAAGAACTGATTCTCTAACACCTCCCCGCCCCCTTCCACACCCCCAAAGTACAGAAATAATAAGAAAAAGAAAAAGAAAACGATGATGATATGATGATGACACCACTGTCACCACTACCACCACCACCGCCATGACGACGATGATGCTCGTGACGATGAGGAAGAAGAGGATGGAAATGATGATGATGATGATGATGATGATGATGATGATGATGATGATGATAAATGATGATGATGATGATGATGAGAGACGAGACGACGACGACGAGAAGAAGAAGAAAAGAAGAAGAAGATGAAGATAGAAGATGATGATGATGAGATGATGATGATGATGATGATGATGATGATGATGATGATGATGATGATGATGATGATGATGTGGTGGTGGTGTGATGGTGATGATGATGATGATGATGATGATGATGATGATGATGATGATGATGATGATGATGATGTGATGAAGAAGTAAAAGTCAAAGAAGAAGAAGATGATGATGATGATGTTGACCACGACGACGGTGATGATGACGACGACGACGAGAACGGCAATGATAACGATAATGATTATGAAACAAGACAACACCAAGGTGAGGGGGGGGGAGGGAACCAGCAGAAACAGAACACCTCCACTCACCCTCCAAGCACGTATGGGTCTTCACAACACAGACACGACGAAAGGCAGAAACTATCAAGGACAAAAGTAATGGAAACAAACAATGGCTTGCAGAGCTTCACTCATAGTTTTTCCACGTCTGATATGTCCAGACAATTCGTCCATTTGAGGACAAGGCCTAAACAACATTGACATATCACAGACCCAATCTCTACAACTGCATATTTCAACACTTTTCTTTTGTACACATCGGGGGGGGGGGGGGGGGGGTAGGGCTGGGCGAAACGGAATGTGCAATTTAGAATTAGGAGTTTGTTCAAAAGGGATTCCTCACACTCAGACAATTCCATACGCATTTCATCTAAGTCTGCCAGGAATTACCTGGCAGATTCCCCGTGCCTGCGCAAATCCCTATGTGCTGGCGAGGTTTTGAAATGGGGAAGGGGGAGTAGAAGTGACTTACGAAATACTGACACCACCAGAATGATGGAAATATTCAGATGGTCAGGAAACAGGCCAGTTTTTAATGTTTGTAGCCTGGGACTGAGTTTGACTTTACTATATTTCATTACATTTTATTCATATTGTCTGATTTTACTGTATTTTATGTCTTAATTTACATTTATTTTACAGTATTGCGATGCACAAATGTGCCTGTGTATATGTATTTATTCGCGTATTTCTGTGTATGTGTGTATAATATGTATACACTTTCGGTCTAGAAAAGAGACTCAGTAAGTGCATTACAGTTTGTCGATTTCCAATATTTCGGCCTAAGATCTTCTTCACCATAAAACAACAATAATACGGCATGAGCACTTTTTTCTATCGCAGAACTTATCTCCCTTTAACTCATCCCATTTGTCTCCCCTACTACCCAGCTACCCCAGTTCACAAACACTTTATGATTTCATATCGATCATATTCTCCAGTTCATCGAAACGTAAAGCAATTTGTGTTGTTTTCTTCACTAGTTTTGTGTGTCTGTTTCTTCTTCTTGTGTGTGTGTGTGTGTGTGTGTGTGTGTGTGTGTGTGTGTGTGTGTGTGTGTGTGTGTGTGTGTGTGTGTGTGTGTGTGTGTGTGTGGTGTATGTGTGTGTGTATGTGTGTGTGTGTGTGTGTGTTGTACGTTTGACAAAAGTCAGCTTGAAAATTTTTACCTGTCTCATTTCGTGAATTAGACATGTATTATCATTCTGTTTTCATGTGATTCTGAGACCTGGTTTTAGACACGTTTTAGGCCCATAAGACCTTGATTCCAACACCTGGTCTTTTCAGCTTATGCATACTTCACTCTTGAATTTCGACAGGTTCTCATGTCTGACTCAAATTCGGTGGAGAGCCACATGTAAACAGTTGAGAACATCTTGTTCACACACTTTCGTCACATACAAACTCACACACACACATGTACACAACACACACACGCGCGCGCGCACAAACACACACACAACACACACATTGACGCACACACAACACACACGCACACTCACAACACAAAACACACACACACACACACACACACACACACACACACACACACACACACACACACACACACACACACACACATATATATATATATACATACACACGTCTAGTGAGTAGTTGATATGAAACAGGTTCTCCGATCTCACCCCCACCCACGCACACCCCCCCCCCCTCTTCTCTGTTTTGAAAGAATTAAATGAAATGATTGAAATGAAGATTGGCAGGGATATGATTAAGGAAATATTGTCTTCACTTTGTTGATAGACAGCTGAGGCTTTGTGCACTGCATTGACTGGCGGGGGGGGGGGGGGGGGGGGGGGGGTGAGACGAGTTTATATCGAGTAGCTAGCTGTGTTGTGATTCAGACCTCCATATTTAATTATTTACTTACTTCTTTATATATCTGTTAATTCTTTTGAAGATAAGATGCACAGATACACATGTCATTTACATGTAACCAAGAATGTTCCAATGATAGGCTGATACAATACAAGTATTAAAACATAGACTACGTAGGACCTCAGGACCTGGCCAGCCCATGGGTATATGTGCAAACTTAAGGCTTGTGCCATGATCACCATACACATGGCTCCTGTGACGTTAGTACGTATGGAATTTGTTCCGAGCGCAGAGACTTTTTCCTGAGAGACTGAAACTGAAACTCAAATGAAGCTGAAAGACAGCAGCGTGTATGGACTCTCCCGATACCGAGCTGTTATTGGTGCACGAAGTCATAAAACGTGTAACAGAAACAGGTACTTGTGTGGGGGGAAATGTAAACAGCACAGACGGCCAGCACAGATAACGGCAGCTACGGGAGATATGGGTGGGGAAAAAAAAGAAGAAAATGTACTCTTCAGAAGGAGAAGATTTCAAAAACAAACTCCAGCTACAACCACCACGCCCACGACGAGGTCACGAACAGCAATTTTCACAACAACACGGCAGAACACAATACCTAAAAAAAAAAAGAAAGAAAAGAAAAAAAAGAAAAAGAAAGAAAGAAAAGAAAAAAAAGAAAAAAAAGAAAAAGAAAAAGAAAAAGAAAAAAAGAAGAAAAGAAAAGAAAAAAAGAAAGAAAAGAAAAAAGAAAAGAAAAAGAAAGAAAAGAAAAAAAAGAAAAGAAAAAAAAAGAAAAGAAAAAAAAAAGAAAAAAAAAGAAAAAAAGAAAGAAAAAAAAAAAAGAAAAGAAAAAAAAAAAAGAAAAGAAAAAAAAAGAAAGAAGAAAAAAAAAGAAGAAAAAAAAGAAAAAAAAAAAAAAAGAAAAAAGAAAAGAAAAGAAAAAAAAAAAGAAAAAAAGAAAGAAAGAAAAAAAAGAAAAAGAAAAAAAAAACAAAAAGAAAGAAAAAAAAAAGAAAAAGAAAGAAAAAAAAAGAAAAAAAAAAAAAAAAAAAAAAAAGAACAAAAAAAAAAGAAGAAAAAAAAAAAAAGAAAAAAAAAAAAAAAAAAAGAAAAAAAAAAAAAGAAAAGAAAACCGAACAGCAATTCTCACAACCATACAGCGGAGCACGATAAAAAAAAATAAAAAAATAAAAAAAAAGCAACAACAGCAATTCTCACAACCATACAGCGGAGCACGATAAAAAAAAATAAAAAAAATAAATAAAAAGAGCAACAACAGCAATTCTCACAACCAACAGCGGAGCACGATAAAAAAAAAAAAAAAAATAAAAAGAGCAACAACAGCAATTCTCACAACCATACAGCGGAGCACGATAATAAAAAAAAAAACATTAAGAAAAAAGCAACAACAGCAATTCTCACAACCACACAGCGGAGCACGATAAAAAAATAAATAAATAAATAAAAAGAGCAACAACAGCAATTCTCACAACCACACAGCGGAGCACGATTAAAAAAAATAAAATAAAAAAAAAGAGCAACAACAGCAATTCTCACAACCACACAGCGGAGCACGATAAAAAAAAACAACAACAACAAAAACAGCAACAACAGCAATTCTCACAACCACACAGCGGAGCACGATAAAAAAAAAAAATAAATAAATAAAAAAAAAAGCAACAACAGCAATTCTCACAACCACACAGCGGAGCACGATAAAAAAAAAAAAATAAATAAATAAAAAGAGCAACAACAGCAATTCTCACAACCACACAGCGGAGCACGATAAAAAAAAAAAAATAAATAAATTAAAAAAAAGCAACAACAGCAATTCTCACAACCACACAGCGGAGCACGATAAAAAATAAAAATAAAAAAAAAAAAAAGCAACAACAGCAATTCTCACAACCACACAGCGGAGCACGATAAAAAAAATAAATAAATTTAAAAAAAGCAACAACAGCAATTCTCACAACCATACAGCGGAGCACGATAAAAAATTTAAAAACAAAAAACAAAAAAGCAACAACAGCAATTCTCACAACCACACGGCAGAACACAATGCCAAAAACTTCTCATTCTTACCCAAAACCATTAAGTGGAACAACCTGCCCAGACAGGTCACAGACGCCAAAAACCATCCCCACTTTTGTGTTAAGAGTCTCCAGAGTGCCATAGTCAGAAAAGCCTTAGCGTTATTAGCCTTCCGGCCCTTTAAAATGAACAAGGAAGACGAAGAGAAGAAGAAGAAAACAGTTCAAGCAGAGTTGTCTTTTTCGCAACGTGAAGATGCCACAGATCTCATGAACAAAGATTGAAATACACACTCGCAGCAAGATTTTCTTGTCCTTTTAAAACAAACAAAGAAAACCAAAAATAGAATACACTGAAGCATGTATGGGTTCTCCCAATACCCAGACACCATCTGGGCGACATGCCAGGAAAAATAATGGAACCAACCAGATGTTGCAGGGAAATGTAAACATAGCGGGCATGTGGCAGAGAATATCTGCAGCAAAAAATCCCCCTCCGTTCTTCCACTTCTTCTTCCCTTATCTGTCCCCTTGTACCATCACGGGGTGTGTGTGTGGGGAGGGGGGGGGGCAGTTTGGAGATTGGAGTCTGTTCAACAGGATTTATGGCACTCCATCTGACTGTGCCAGCAACTTCCTGATCCTGCACCAAACCCTAGGCACTGGCAATGTGTTTAAATTGGAAGACGTAGATATGACCTTTGTAACGTTGACACCATCAGAATGATTGAAGCGTTAACCTTTTGACTCCCACAACCTGTCCACCAGCATCCTGCATTGTCAACGATGCTAGCAAAGCAAAAACTTAATCCTTTGACTCCCACAACCTGTCCACCAGCATCCGGCATT
>CM060309.1:98408461-98410961 GCA_030674185.1 Monoplex corrugatus | reverse complement strand
AGAAAGACAGAAAGACAGAAGAGAGAAAGACAGAGGAGAGAGAGAGAAAGACAAATAGACAGAAGAGAGAGACAGACAGACAGACAGAAAGACAGAAAGAAGAGACAGAAAGACAGAAAGACAGAGGAGAGAATGAGAAAGACAGATAGACAGATAGACAGGAGAGAGAGAGAGAGAAAAGGCAGCCACGCAGTAGGGAAGACACTGTAATAAAACAATTTAGAAACAAATATCAAAGACAAACATTGTTGAAGTACGTATGGATTTCCATGAAACAAAGATGCCCCAGGCGCGACACATATAGAACAATGACTTAAACAAACAGTAGGCACAAAACACGTATGGACTGTCACAAGTTGAGAAAGGAACGGCCCAAAGTGTGGAGAAATGAAATGGGCACAAACCCTGGTATTGGGTCAGTGTCAACACGAAAAACATGCAGCTGTGCTGCAACACTGCAACAGGAAATAGTTTCCATTACCAGGCCGGAAATGACGTTCATTCATTACGTCAATCTCCATTGGCTGACTGCCAACTGTCAGATTGGTTTCTGCTGGAGTGAGAAAACTGACAGCTGTCATAGCTGATGAAGGATATGATGAACTGGCGCCTGTGTGTGTGTGTGTGGGGTGTGTGTGTGTGTGTGTGTGTGTGTGTGTGTATGTGTGTGTGTGTGTGTGTGTGTGTGTGGGGCGCGTGCTGCGTGCTGTGCGTGTGCGTGTGAGAGAGAGGGTGGAGACAGAGAGGGAGAGACAGAGAAGGATAGAGAGAGAGAGAAAAAGAGAGAGGGAGAGAGGATGAGAGAGAGAAAGAGAGAGAGAGGGAGAGGAAGAAAGAGTGGAGAGGGAGAGAGAGAAGAGAGAGGGGGGGGTTCTATTTTGTCCGCCTGTTTTTGTCTGTTCATACTATCGCAAAGGAGTTAACGTTCTTTTCCCCACTTACTGAAACTGACAACAAGGTCCCTGGCAGTCAATGTCTGTTTACAAATATTGTCTGTTCATCAACAACGGTGATGGAGAACTGAAAAGAGCAACACGAGGGTAGTTGTGTTTATGTAAACGAGTACAGACAGCGAAAAGATCCACTTTTCATGTCAACATATCACGGTACTTGAATAAGCAGAGGCCCATTATACTGGAAGCGAGTCAGTCAACATCACCGCCCACCAACACTTCAACTGATGGCAAAGAGAAGACTTGTGCAATCACGGTGTTCTTTTCCCACTTCCATCTTTAAAACCTCCTCTGTGTCACTCCAATACCTCATCAGCGTGCAGGATGTATGTGCAGACAGACAGACAGACAGACAGACAGACGGACGGACAGACGCAGGATGACGGCTTGGGTCAGGGGTCACACGTTCTTCTCCCCTCCTGTCTTCCGCCTCCCCGGTTTGTGTGTACTTTGTGCAATGGAGATCTGGACGTTGTTGGTGATTTGCTTTGGTGAATAATGAGAGTGCCGGCCTTGGTTTGATTCTTCAATCAAGATTTGGCTCCTTATTAATAATGTCTTGTTATTATCATAATAATTACTATCATTATTATTAATTATTATTATTATTGATTATTATTATTATTATTGTTTTGTGTTGTTGTAGTCGTCGTCATCATCATCATCATCATCATCCTCTATGATGCTATCCATCCGAGCGTGGACCCTCTCTTCCAGAAACTGAAACTGAAAGTATGTCATTACCACCCACCCTAAATCGACCCACCCACCCACCCATGCAGCTCATTTCAGCTCTCCAACACAGCTCCAAATCTATGGGCACTGAGGTCACCATGACAGCAGGGCATGACGGGTCCCCCCCCCCCCCCCTCAGCCCACCATGGTGGTATCTGGCACAAGTCTTTACAATGCTATCATGAGGTCACCATGACAGCAAGGCATGACGGGTCATGGTATCTGGACAAGTCTTTACAATGCTATCATGAGGTCACCATGACAGCAAGGCATGACGGGTCATGGTATCTGGGACAAGTCTTTACAATGCTATCATGAGGTCACCATGACAGCAGGACATGACGGGTCATGGTATCTGGGACAAGTCTTTACAATGCTATCATGAGGTCACCATGACAGCAAGGCATGACGGGTCATGGTATCTGGGACAAGTCTTTACAATCTATCATGAGGTCACCATGACAGCAAGGCATGACGGGTCATGGTATCTGGGACAAGTCTTTACAATGCTATCATGAGGTCACCATGACAGCAGGACATGACGGGTCATGGTATCTGGGACAAGTCTTTACAGTGCTATCATGATGACAATGGGGATGACAGTGATGATGGATCGAGACTGCGTAACATGGCTGTACTCTGCGTTCACTTTTCATAACATATCCTGGCACAAACCAGGCCCGAGAGAATCAGACACCCCCGATGTTAAGTCATGGAATTTCAGCAACGCCTTCAATAGTGCATCCGTAAAATGGACGAGACTCAACAATGCGATCCCAGTCTTTCCAACAAGCCTGTCACTTGTTCAACTC
>CM060309.1:98395961-98400961 GCA_030674185.1 Monoplex corrugatus | reverse complement strand
GCAGTAAACATTCGTCACACTTCTCTCCTCTTGAATATGGCAGTTTAGGATAGTCAAGCCATGTTAACTATCTCGTTTTTCTGGCGGTAAGGTTTTGGGGCACATATTCTTCAAAACTTTGGCGCTGATCCTTCGCCTTGCTAAGTGCGTGCGTGCGTGCGTGCGTGCGTGTGTGCGTGCGTGTGTGTGTGTGCGTGCGTACGTGTGCGCACGCCCTGTGTGTATGTTTATGTGTGCTTAAGTATGTGTGTTTGTGTGTGTGTGTGTGTGTGTGTGTGAGAGAGAGAGAGAGAGAGAGAGAGAGAGGGGAGAAAGGGAAAGAGAGAGAGAGAGTTGCAACTATCGGGTGCTTTCGAATACACGATTGGGTTTTACGTGTATGGCTGTTTTTGTTATCGTTTTGTTTTGTTTTGTTTGTTTTGTTTTAACTCCGCAGTCAGACGCCATTTTCAGGGGTGTGCACGTTGAGTCTTTTCGGTTCGTTCTTCCATAAACCATTGTAGACTGACACGACTTACAGGATCTTTAACGCGCATGTTTATGTTCCGAATGCGTATGCTCACTGAGGAAGTTCAGACAAAAGCAGGTCTACTTGTAAATTGACCCGAGAGATGTGAAAATTGTCTTCCACCCCATTTACCCACCAGTCGGTATCTAAACAAGTTTGAACACACACCATACAACTGGACGACCAACGTCCTGACCTGACCAATCTACCGTCGCCACCACCTGCTTACGGTAAGACAACGGTTGTCCCATAACCCTGGCAGAAGTCTTAAGGGAATGAGGTGGTAGAGACCTGAACTTTTCCAGGAGCCAGCATTATGAAGGTGGTGCCTATCTCCTCACCCTCGCTGCTTTACCTTCCCCAACGCTGAACTGAACAGGGTCAGGATCTTATTCACAGCTGGGGGGGGGGGGGCTGGAGACCGCACTAACAGTGTTTTCTCTCAAGCCAGACTTGAACCCAGGGCAGTCAGACTGGAAGGCGTGAGTTCGACCTCTGTCCCCAAAACCAAGCTTCTTGTTAGAAAAACAAGGGCGCTATGGTCGAGTGGTGTAGACACGGGTCTTTCACTTGGAAAATTTGGGTTCGAACCTGGGTAGCGCCTGCTGGGCGAAAGGTGGAGGTTTTTCCGCTCCCCCAGGTCCATCCCTGTATGATTGTTATCTCTTTTAACGTCTCTTCACATACTGTGCTATTAGGCCACCGCCATATATGTGCCTGACCCCCTCTCCCACCCCCACCCCCACCTTAGTGCGTATTCCCACGCCCAACATTAAGCACGCACACAAGTTAAAAATGTTGTCTGGAGTAAAGTCTTTGGAATTTATTCGTCAGCACCACAATAAATATGCATGTTAAAAATTCTGTATGGATTTTGGAGTTTATACGAGAAGGATTCATCGTTTTCGGGGATTCCACATACGCTCCACCTAATTTACCATCTGTTATCTGGCCAACTCGTCCAGTTTGCAAAGAACCGTAGAGTGTGAAGACAGGCAGCCAACAGTTTATCGTGTGGTGAAGTGCATGTGACAATTGCAGTCTCACGAGCGGGTGTAAGAAGAAGAACAACAATAAAACGGACGGAACAACAGGTCACCAAATAGTCAGTCACTGTAAACACTCGGAAAGACAAGAACGGTAATTCATTACAGACTTTGCCCCCCTTGCAGCAATACAGTCGTCAGACTTCTCTCCTCTTGGGTTGAACCATAAGAGAGTCAAGCCATGTTAACACTCTCGCATTTCTGACAGAAATACTCGTATTGTTTTTTTTATTTTACCTTAGAAATTTGATTTTGATCTTGTGCCTTATTTGGTCATGATGCTTATGACCAATGATAATCACTAAAATATTTTGCATGAAACTTCAAAAATCGTAGTTGGAACAATATTGAAACTAAAGTAAAAATGCTATGATGCATCAAGCTGAATCAGATTATGACAACTAAAACTGTACTGTATCGTTCTTGTTTCTATCAGGATCTGACTGGGGGCTTTTTAAAGTGTGTACGTCGTCGTCATCGTTGTTGTTGTTGTTGTTGTTGTTCACTGACAGCACATTTGTACTCAAATGTTCTAATAGGCTTTTTACGTGTATGGTCTCTCTCTCTCTCTCTCTCTCTCTCTCTCTCTCTCTCTCTTTTCTCTCTCTCTCTCTCTCTTTATTTACTTATTCATTAATTTATCTACCTGCTCATCTGTCTATCTATCTATCTATACTATTTATTTCTAAGTGCTAACTGTGTACGTTTCTTGATTTCACTGTAATGTTATCTTAATTTTAGTATTCAGCATGTATCTTCCTTGAGCTGTACTTGTTGCTGTAAACAAATGTCATGTGTATAGAATAGCAATGGCAAGTTTGAAAAAATGGCTTCTAGCCAATAACTTTTACCGTTGGAAAATAAAGCATCATTGTCATTGTCATTGTCATTGTCATTGTCTCTATTTTACCCTGTTGTTAAGGCAGCCATCGTCTTCAGGGGTGTGCATGCTGGAAGTTTTCATGTTTCCATAAGCCAGCGGACACTGACATGACTTACAGGGCATTGAACGAGTGTGTATTATGATGTTTTGTGTGTGATATACACGAAGAGGGCTCAGGCACTAGCACAGTCTGTGCATGTGCTGGTCTGGATGATCAGAAAGGCCTCCCGGGAACAAGAACAATTCACCTTTTACCGGTCAGGCGCTACCATCACAGGGCTCGAACCCACATCTTGCAATTATATGACAAGGGTCTTAACCACTGGACTGTTACGCCGGTGATAAATTTGAACATGATGATGACCTAGGTTTGCGAAGGGTTTAGATATGCCATGCACGCAGGGACAACTACGTATCAGTAAGTAAGCAAGCAAGCAAGCAAGCAAGCAAGCAAGCGCACACACACACACACACACACACACACACACACACACACACACACACACACACACACACACACACACACACACACACACACACACACACTTACACACTTACACACACATACATACGCACACAGGAACCTACCCAAATCGTTCACTTAAAAAGTTAAGAAAGGAAAAAGGAGGCGGGGGGGGGGGGGGCAGAGAGGGATGTGGATGTGGTGCAAAATACTAACATGAGTTATCATTGATGACAGCTTTTCCGCTGCCACAGATTTTAAAAGAAACACACACATGTAATCTCCTCTCTCTCTCTCTCTCTCTCTCTCTCTCCTCTCTCTCTCTCTCTCTCTCCTCTCTCTCTCTCTCTCTCTCTCTTTCTCATTCTCCTCATATTTTCTCTCTTTTTCTCTCGTTCTTTCCCTCTCCCCTTCTCGTTCTCCTTCCCCTCCTCTTTCTTCCTCATCTTCTCTCTCTCTTTCTCCCTCTCTTCTTGTCTCTCCTCCTCTGTCTCTCTTTTGTCCTCCACCCATCTCTCTCTCTCCCTCTCCCTTTCCCCCTCTCTTTCTCTCTGAGTAACCATGAAAAATGGTTTCTTGATGGCAAACAACTAGATGTTGTTAACAGATACGTGTATTTAGGTTAAAGACGTCTGCGCGAAATCTGCAGCACTACGAGGCAAGGTCGAGCGTTCAACTTTAAGGTTGTGGAGAAGCGCGGCTCGCCAGCTATGGAGTTTCTATTCATAAAAATCCAGCTTCGTTGAACAAGACACGTTGTCCGTTTGGAGGACAACCACATCCCAAAGACGTACCTGTACAGAGAGCTGAAGCAAGGACACCGTGACCAGGAAAAACCACTAAAGTGATACAAGGACACCATGACCAGGGAAAACCACTAAAGTGATACAAGGAGACCATGACCAGGGAAAAACCACTAAAGTGATACAAGGACACCGTGACCAGGGAAAACCACTAAAGTGATACAAGGACACCATGACCAGGGAAAACCACTAAAGTGATACAAGGAGACCATGACCAGGGAAAACTACTAAAGTGATACAAGGACACCGTGACCAGGGAAAACCACTAAAGTGATACAAGGACAACCATGACCAGTGAAGACCACTACAGTGATACAAGGACACCATGACCAGTGAAGACCACTACAGTGATACAAGGACACCGTGACCAGTGAAGACCACTAAAGTGATACAAGGATACCGTGACCAGGGAAACCACTAAAGTGATACTAGAATACTCTGAAGGCCGACCTCACTGGCTGTAGCATCAACATCACCTAAGACGTTGCCCACAACACAACAAGCTGGTGACAGCACTGCACACAGGGCACAGTCACATGTGTACAGCACACAACAGCTGGTGACAGCAGTGCACACAGGGCACAGTCACATGTGTACAGCACACAACAGCTGGTGACAGCAGTGCACGCAGGGCACAGTCACATGTGTATAGCACACAACAGCTGATGACAGCAGTGCACACAGGACACAGTCACATGTGTATAGCACACAACAGCTGGTGACAGCAGTGCACGCAGGGCACAGTCACATGTGTACAGCACACAACAGCTGGTGACAGCAGTGCACACAGGGCACAGTCACATGTGTACAGCACACAACAGCTGGTGACAGCAGTGCACACAGGGCACAGTCACATGTGTACAGCACACAACAGCTGATGACAGCAGTGCACACAGGGCACAGTCACATGTGAACAGCACACAACAGCTGGTGACAGCAGTGCATGCAGGGCACAGTCACATGTGTACAGCACACAACAGCTGATGACAGCAGTGCACACAGGGCACAGTCACATGTGTACAGCACACAACAGCTGATGACAGCAGTGCACACAGGGCACAGTCACATGTGTACAGCACACAACAGCTGGTGACAGCAGTGCATGCAGGGCACAGTCACATGTGAACAGCACACAACAGCTGGTGACAGCAGTGCACACAGGGCACAGTCACATGTGTACAGCACACAACAGCTGGTGACAGCAGTGCACACAGGGCACAGTCACATGTGTACAGCACACAACAGCTGATGACAGCAGTGCACACAGGGCACAGTCACATGTGTACAGCACACAACA
>CM060309.1:98385961-98388461 GCA_030674185.1 Monoplex corrugatus | reverse complement strand
CTTCCTGTGGGTGAAACAGTTCACCGCTGAACACAGATTGTTACATAACCTGATGGAAGCGAGTGGACAGGGCAAGTACGTTAAGGGTTAGGAAGCTGGTAAAGCTGGTAGACAGGGCGAGGAAGTGAAAGAGTTAACTCCACTGAGCGTGGCAGCGGTCGTCAGTATTGATTTGACAGTTCATATTACATGTTGGACAGTGAGGACAACACACACTTGTACACCAAATACTGCCCTGCCAACAACGCCCTTAGCAACAAAACAAACTTGAGGCCAGATCAACACTGACTGTGAGGTCCTAAAGACAGTCAGGTGGCGGACAATTCAGCCGACAGTTCTCGGGGCCAGAATCATCAGACGGTGACCGTTTTCTTCTCCCTCGTTGTTTTTACCTTCCCCCGACCCTCAACAGGGTCAGGTACTCCTTTACAGCAGGGTGAAATGGAGATTGGACACGCAAACTTTTTCTTGAGCAAGAATCGAATCCGCGTAGCCAAACAGGAAGACGGGAGCTGTACCACTGCACCAACCAGGCCACGATAAACGTCGTTACAGCTGTCAGCAATGATTTGTTGGTACATTTATGACACTACAGTAGATGGGCACTCATAGTTCAGCTGTCTTATACAAATCTTAAAGGGTGAGGAGAGCGGTAATAGTAGGAAGATATGAGATGTTTTTGTCTCTCCCATATCCCCTCTCAACTGTTTACCCCCCTCCATGGGACCATCAACAATATGTGTGTTTGCAAACTGTTTCAGTACCTCCATGAGACGAGAGGTGCCGGTAAATATACACAACACCTACCATAGGTAGATGGAGCTCGTTCACCTTGTCAAGGGAATACTTCTTGGAGAGGGATA
This sequence comes from Monoplex corrugatus, assembly GCA_030674185.1. NCBI lineage: Eukaryota > Metazoa > Mollusca > Gastropoda > Littorinimorpha > Ranellidae > Monoplex > Monoplex corrugatus. The sequence goes on along the minus strand of CM060309.1, from coordinate 98,387,598 downwards.
ATTTCTGTTTCATACTAAGGAACGTGTCCAAAATCCTATGGACAACCTGGACAAACAGAGACCTTGGACCCATGGACATGCTTGTGAGCATTCAGTAACTGTGGCCATGTATAGACCTGATCCTATAGACATGCTTGTGAGCATTTCAGTAACTGTGGACATGTATAGACCCTGATCCTATAGACATCTCGTGTGAGCATTCAGTAACTATGGACATGTATAGACCCTGATCCTATGGACATGCTCTGTGAGCATCTTAGTAACTGTGGACATGTATAGACCCTGATCCTATAGGACATGCTCTGTGAGCATTCAGTAACTGTGGACACGTATAGACCCTGATCCTATAGACATGCTCTGTGAGCATTCAGTAACTGTGGACATGTATAGACCCTGATCCTATGGACATGCTGTGTGAGCATTCAGTAACTGTGGACACGTATAGACCCTGATCCTATGACATGCTGTGTGAGCATTCAGTAACTGTGGACATGTATAGACCCTGATCCTTGGACATGCTGTGTGAGCATTCAGTAACTGTGGACATGTATAGACCCTGATCCTATGGACATGCTTGTGAGCATTCAGTAACTGTGGACATGTATAGACCCTGATCCTATGGACATGCTCTGTGAGCATTCAGCAACTCTGTTCAGCCCTGATCCCGTGCACAAAGGTGTTGGCATCCAGAATGTGGACATGCATAGCAACCCATGATCCTATGGACCATGTCTACAAGTGACAACGTCACAGCATGTGGACATGTATAGACCGATCCTGTGGACATGCTCTGTGAGCATCCAGTAACTGTGGACATGTATAGACCCTGATCCTGTGGACATGCTGTGTGAGCATTCAGTAACTGTGGACATGTATAGACCCTGATCCTATGGACATGCTGTGTGAGCATTCAGCAACTCTGTTCCAGCCCCGGGTCAACAGTCCCCAAGCCTCCACAGAAGGTCGTTGATCCAGAGGCTGGACTGCAAGCAACACAGCAGTACCTACTGTGACCGTTCTACAAGTGACAACGTCACAGCATTTGTGCAACCACGAGTTTCTGTATGCAGACAGAGTGTGGGGAGAGGATTGTGTACCCCCTCCACACTTCTAGAAACAACAACTTCCCATGTGCCAGTGGGTCACACAGATACCGGTGAAATCAGAACTGGGATTCCTTGTCAAGTGTAAGAATTTTGTGCCTACAGAATGGGTCGTCTGTCCCACACACAACACCACACACCAGACACTGAAGACCATGTGTCTTGTGTTTGGAGTGACGGGACAGTCAACTGTCAGGAGGTGGATGAAGTGCTAGTAATACTAGCAAAAGCAGTAGTGAATACTAGTAACAGCAGTAGTAGATACTAGTAACAGCAGTAGTGATACTAGCAACAGCAGTAGTGATACTAGCAACAGCAGTAGTAGTGATACTAGCAACAGCAGTAGTGATACTAGCAACAGCAGTAGTGATACTAGCAACAGCAGTAGTGATACTAGCAACAGCAGTAGTGATACTAGCAACATCAGTAGTGATACTAGCAACAGCAGTAGTGATACTAGCAACACAGTAGTGATACTAGCAACAACAGTAGTGATACTAGCAACAACAGTAGTGTACTAGCAACAACAGTAGT
>CM060309.1:98363461-98375961 GCA_030674185.1 Monoplex corrugatus | reverse complement strand
ATGATGATAACAATAACAAAAATGATAATAATATTAATAATGATAATAATCATAGCAATTATAATAAAATAATGATGATAATAACAATACTGGTAATACTGCAGATCTATATAGTTAGATATCCCAGGGAGCAAGTTCTTAAGCGCTTTGTACTTTACAGAAAATATTACATGTAAAATCATAAGCCAGCAATAAACCAATGATATAAGACTGGTATGACACAGAACAAGAAAAGAAAACATTAATGTTATTGTATGCGTACGGTACGAGAACATTTTCATATGAATACATACACATTCACATACACTAAGACACAGACATATGCAGAGACTTAGGCATGTGAGCACGCACGTAAACAGACAAGCAGCTGCACGGGGACACACACTGGCGTACACACACATATAACACGGACGCAAGTTTGAAAACAAATGGACGAAACATCCAAAACAGCATTCTCTCACACTGACACTCGTACGAATACGATAGAGGGGCGAAGAGGGGACAGAGGTGAAACTAAAAGCCTGCTACTGTGTCCTAGTAATCCTACTACTGTGTCCTAGTAATCCTACTACTGTGTCCTAGTAATCCTACTACTGTGTCCTAGTGATCCTACTATTGTGTCCTAGTGATCCTACTACTGTGTCCTAGTAATCCTACTACTGTGTCCTAGTGATCCTACTACTGTGTCCTAGTAATCCTACTACTGTGTCCTAGTGATCCTACTACTGTGTCCTAGTGATCCTACAACTGTGTCCTAGTAATCCTACTACTGTGTCCTAGTGATCCTACTACTGTGTCCTAGTAATCCTACAACTATGTCCTAGTGATCCTACTACTGTGTCCTAGTAATCCTACTACTGTGTCCTAGTAATCCTACCACTGTGTCCTAGTGATCCTACCACTGTGTCCTACTGATCCTACCACTATGTCCTAGTGATCCTACCACTGTGTCCTAGTAATCGTACTACTGTGTCCTAGTGATCCTACTACTGTGTCCTAGTGATCCTACCACTGTGTCCTAGTAATCCTACTACTGTGTCCTAGTGATCCTACCACTGTGTCCTAGTGATCCTACCTTGTCTCCTAGTGATCCTACTACTGTGTCCTAGTGATCCTACTACTGTGTCCTAGTGATCCTACCACTGTATCCTAGTGATCCTACTACTGTGTCCTAGTGATCCTACCACTGTGTCTTAGTGATCCTACTGCTGTGTTCTAGTGATCCTACCATTGTGTCCTAGTAATCCTACCACTGTGTCCTAGTGATCCTACTACTGTGTCCTAGTGATCCTACTACTGTGTCCTAGTAATCCCACCACTGTGTCCTAGTGATCCTACCACTGTGTCCTAGTGATCCTACCACTGTGTCCTAGTAATCATACTACTGTGTCCTAGTAATCCTACCACTGTGTCCTAGTGATCCTACCACAGTGTCCTAGTAATCCTACCACTGTGTCCTAGTGATCCTACCATTGTGTGCTAGTGATCCTACCACTGTGTCCTAGTGATCCTACTACTGTGTCCTAGTAATCCTACTACTGTGTCCTAGTGATCCTACTACTGTGTCCTAGTAATCCTACTACTGTGTCCTAGTGATCCTACCACTGTGTCCTAGTGATCCTACTACTGTGTCCTAGTGATCCTACTACTGTGTCCTAGTAATCCTACTACTGTGTCCTAGTAATCCTACCACTGTGTCCTAGTGATCCTACCACTGTGTCCTAGTACTCCTACCACTGTGTCCTAGTAATCCTACCACTGTGTCCTAGTGATCCTACCACTGTGTCCTAGTGATCCTACCACTGTGTCCTAATAATCCTACCACTGTGTCCTAGTAATCCTACCACTGTGTCCTAGTGATCCTACTACTGTGTCCTAGTAATCCTACCATTGTGTCCTAGTGATCCTACTACTGTGTCCTAGTGATCCTACTACTGTGTCCTAGTGATCCTACTACTGTGTCCTAATAATCCTACCACTGTGTCCTAGTGATCCTACCACTGTGTCCTAGTAATCCTACCACTGTGTCCTAGTGATCCTATTACTGTGTCCTAGTGATCCTACTACTGTGTCCTAGTGATCCTACTACTGTGTCCTAGTGATCCTACTACTGTGTCCTAGTCATCCTACCACTGTATCCTAGTGATCCTACCACTGTATCCTAGTGATCCTACTACTGTGTCCTAGTGATCCTACTACTGTGTCCTAGTGATCCTACTACTGTGTCCAGTGATCCTACCACTGTATCCTAGTGATCCTACTACTGTATCCTAGTGATCCTACTACTGTGTCCTAGTGATCCTACCACTGTGTCCTAGTGATCCTACCACTGTGTCCTAGTGATCCTACCACTGTGTCCTAGTGATCCTACCACTATGTCCTAGTGATCCTACCACTATGTCCTAGTGATCCTACCACTGTGTCCTAGTGATCCTACCACTGTGTCCTAGTGATCCTACCACTGTGTCCTAGTGATCCTACCACTGTGTCCTAGTGATCCTACCACTGTGTCCTAGTGATCCTACCACTGTGTCCTAGTGATCCTACCACTGTATCCTAGTAATCCTACCACTGTGTCCTAGTGATCCTACCACTGTGTCCTAGTGATCCTACCACTGTGTCCTAGTGATCCTACCACTGTGTCCTAGTGATCCTACCACTGTGTCCTAGTGATCCTACCACTGTGTCCTAGTGATCCTACCACTGTGTCCTAGTGATCCTACCACTGTGTCCTAGTGATCCTACCACTGTGTCCTAGTGATCCTACCACTATGTCCTAGTGATCCTACCACTATGTCCTAGTGATCCTACCACTGTGTCCTAGTGATCCTACCACTGTGTCCTAGTGATCCTACCACTGTGTCCTAGTGATCCTACCACTGTGTCCTAGTGATCCTACCACTGTGTCCTAGTGATCCTACCACTGTGTCCTAGTGATCCTACTACTGTGTCCTAGTGATCCTACCACTGTGTCCTAGTAATCCTACCACTGTGTCATAGTGATCCTACCACTGTGTCCTAGTGATTTGTTTCATATTCGTAGTCCTTTCTTTTTGTGACAATGGATTCACCATGCAAAACTCGGGCTGTTCTTCCCGTTGAGAGCGCGTCGCCGCAATGCAGCGCCACTTTGGGGGGGGGGCTTTGGACGAAGATTTCAGAAGGGCAAGAAGGCCAATTGGCTTTCAAGGGAGGGACGTGGGAAGTGAACTTATCTCTCCAATATTTTGATACCAGGGCAGCCTGGCCAACGCCTTGCTCTTCACCCTGGGATCTTTTAGCGTGCTCAGGCCAGAAGGCACACGGGTCCCACTCATTTCCCGTCCCTTTCCGAAAGACTACAAGTTCAGTTCCATTTTCTGGTCAAACTGAGGAGAAAAGTCAAGGCCTCGATGGTAAACGAACCCCGGAACCTGGAGTTTAGTTACTGGCAAGGTAAACGCCCGAACCATTTTGCCACTCTGCTCGTCTTTAGAGCTCTCTTTACGAAAGGTCAGTGACTGCAAATGACGAGTATCTGAGGATAGTGGGTTTTGTTGTGGAGGTGTATAGAGAGAGAATGAATGTTGGCTAAAAGGCTTAGTCTTTACATGATGAACACAGACAGTTCCTTTATCTAATGCTGACCGGAGCTGTCTGAGAGTATAAACAGTGAGGAGACCAGAAATGTAGGCAGGGGTGGTTTCAGAGAAAAACTTGTAACAGAGAGATGACAGCCTGAAGTCTACCTGGACTTGGACCAGGAGCCAATGATTATACGCAAACCTTCAAAACTAGTTGTGCAGCACAATTTTGCACCTTTTGTTGTTTGGTGATAGTCTACTGCGTGCAGCCAGAAAGGACAGAATTATAACAGTTTAATTTGGACAGGACAAAGGCGCCGTCAGTGTTTCTGCTGCGTGAGTGCACGAATAACACCAATGCAGTGACTTTCTAGGTATGCTGAACGACAACTGTTAGAGACATAAGAGACGAGTGACATATGATCACAGGTCGTGAAAACCTTAGTCTCCAGTTGAAGGTGTGACTACAGTGTGAGCACTGCCAACACATGGAGAAGTAGTCTGTAAAAATACAAAAGAAGATGAGGAGGGCTTTTGTTTTGTCGTCATTCTGTTTGAGTTTTCTCTGTCATCCAATTTTCTATATCTGCGGTACCATTCTAATAACTCCAATGGTAGAACAAATGTTGTCTGAAGGACAATAACCGTACAGTTGTGTATCATCTACAGATGACTGACTGGAGATACATGTCTTTTGATCAACACAGAAAGGCGTGTTCTTTGTACAATATACAGAAATGGAACAAGAAAGAGCCTTGTTGAACACCTAATTGTACGTCAGCACACTTAGAACTGTGATCATTGACAAAAAAAGTTTCTTTTCTGTCACTGAAATAAGATTTGAACCATGCAAATGCTTACCAAATTAGCATAAAGATTTTCTAATACATACAGCGAATTTAATAGCTAAGGTGTCAAATGCAGCAGAGAAATCAAGGAGAGTCAATGTAGACACAATACCGCTATCTAAAGCAAGCAAGTCAGAATGACTGTACTGTGGCGTTTCTTCTACACAAGATTGACGGGTTCTTATTTCAACTATTTACCAAACAGTTAAGTCGCCAATCTTGTGAAGAAGAAAAACCACGGTGTAGTCATTGTGACCAGTAGTGAGATATAAAACCACTACACGAGGAAAGTTAAGTCAATAATGAACACTCCACACACACACACGTCACAATCAGAAAACACAACAACAACTGTACGCATGAAATTAAAGAAAAACGTAACAACTCAAATACATTCAGTGTGTGTGAATGGAATAAGTAAGCGACTGACAGCAGAGTTATAATCATAAATGAATTATATATCGTTCTTGTTTAGCGTTATTCTCAAAAAAACAACTTGGACTCACTGCGCACTACATAATCAGGTTGTTAAGTTGAGCATGGAGAACTCCAGCTGTTCAATGACCTATCTACATTCCACTACGTTGTTGCACAGTCTGCATCCTTCGTGGGAGTGCATGCTGGATGTTTGCATGTTTCCATAGGCCAGCCACTGACATAACTTACAAGGTTCTTAACGTGCATTTATCATATTCTGCATGTGTATACATATGATAGGGGCTCAGGCACCGGCAGGTTAGCACACATATTGACCTGGGAGAAGGGGAAATAACTACCCTTTACCCTGGTAAATAACTACCCTTTACCTTGGGAAATATCTACCCTTTATCCTAGGAAATATTTACCCTTTACCCTGAGAAATATTTACCCTTTACCCTGGGAAATATCTACCCTTTACCCTGGGAAATATTTACCCTTTACCCTGGGAAATATTTACCCTTTACTCTGGGAAACCTCCACCTTTTACCCTGTGAAATCTCTACCTTTTATTCTGGGAAATTCCATCTTTTACCCTGGGAAATCTCTACCTTTTAGTCTGGGAAAACTATCTTTTACCCTGGGAAATCTGTACTTTTTACTCTGGGAAATCTACACCGTTTACCCTTGGAAATCTCCACCTTTTATCCTGGGAATCTCCACCTTTTACCCTGGGAAACCTCCACCTTTCACCCTGGGAAACCTCCATATTTTACCCTGGGAAATCTCCACCTTTTACCCTGAGAAACCTCCACCGTTTACCCTAGGATATCTCCGCCTTTTACCCTGGGAAATCTCCACCTTTTGCCCTGTGATATCTCCACCTTTCATCCTGGGAAACCTCCACATTTCACCATGGGAAACCTCCACATTTCACCCTGGGAAATCTCCACCTTCTACAGACAGAGTTGTCAGAGTGGATTAAACCCAGAACCCTGCAAGTGGAAGTCCCACGTCTACCCACTCGATCACCACGCCAGGCAGTGCAGGACACGTAGAAAAGCTTCTCCTTCTCTGCAGCACGTGACATGATAAAATCTCTGTCTTGTGTTCCTTTGCCTTCATTCTGTGAAGTAAATTTCAACAATTTGAAAAAAAAAAGTTGGAAAATTGTCTGCAGATGCTGCGAATCAGTTTCAAGCACCAAATCGTGATGACTGTGCTCTCGGAGATAACAAGGTTGTTCTGTTTGTTCGTTCGTTCGTTTGATTGATATTTGTCCTTGTTTTCGTTTGTTTGAGGTGGGGGGTTTTTTCGTTTTATTTTGCTTTTATTCTTGGTTGCTTTTTGTTTGTTTGTTGTTGTTTTTTGTTTGTTTTTGTTGTTGTTTTGTTTTGTTGTTGTTGTTGTTGTTGTTTTTTTGCTTTGCTTTTTGTTTTGTTTTGTTTGTAGTGTCACCGTCGTTGTTGTTGTCGTCCAAGTCAGGTGGGTAAACATCAGACTACTAATAAGAAGTTCCTGGGTTCAATCCTGCCAGGATACCTCCACCTGTGGGTAAAGGGTGGCCATGTTTCCCATCTCCCAGGTCAACACGTGTGTAGATCTACCAGTGCCCAAACCTGCTTCATGTGTACGATTACGTAGTTATACCACAAATGCAGGTTAAAGAACATGTAAGTTACGTCACTGTCTGGTGGCTTTATGGAAATATGAAAACACCCAGTATGTAGGCCTACATGTCCTCTCACCAAAGATACAGACTGTACAACAACACAGTGGAGTGTGGTCAGCTCACCTAACAGATACAGACTGTACAATAACATAGTGGTGTGTGGTCAGCTCACCTAACAGATACAGACTGTACAACAACATAGTGCAGTGTGGTCAGCTCACCTAACAGCTTGATACAGACTGTACAACAACACAGTGGAGTGTGGTCAGCTCACCTAACAGATACAGACTGTACAACAACATAGTGCAGTATGGTCAGCTCACCTAACAGATACAGACTGTACAACAACACAGTGGAGTGTGGTCAGCTCACCTAACAGCTTGATAACAGACTGTACAACAACACAGTGGAGTATGGTCAGCTCACCTAACAGATACAGACTGTACAACAACACAGTGGAGTGTGGTCAGCTCACCTAACAGCTTGATACAGACTGTACAACAACACAGTGGAGTATGGTCAGCTCACCTAACAGATACAGACTGTACAACAACACAGTGGAGTGTGGTCAGCTCACCTAACAGATACAGACTGTACAACAACATAGTGGAGTGTGGTCAGCTCACCTAACAGCTTGATACAGACTGTACAACAACACAGTGGAGTGTGGTCAGCTCACCTAACAGATACAGACTGTACAACAACACAGTGGAGTATGGTCAGCTCACCTAACAGATACAGACTGTACAACAACACAGTGGAGTATGGTCAGCTCACCTAACAGATACAGACTGTACAACAACATAGTGCAGTATGGTCAGCTCACCTAACAGATACAGATTGTACAACAACACAGTGGAGTGTGGTCAGCTCACCTAACAGATACAGACTGTACAACAACATAGTGCAGTGTGGTCAGCTCACCTAACAGATACAGACTGTACAACATAGTGTAGTGTGGTCAGCTCACCTAACAGATACAGACTGTACAACAACACAGTGCAGTGTGGTCAGCTCACCTAACAGATACAGACTGTACAACAACATAGTGCAGTGTGGTCAGCTCACCTAACAGATACAGACTGTACAACAACATAGTGTAGTGTGGTCAGCTCACCTAACAGATACAGACTGTATAACAACATAGTGCAGTGTGGTCAGCTCACCTAACAGATACAGACTGTACAACAACATAGTGCAGTGTGGTCAGCTCACCTAACAGATACATACTGTACAACAACATAGTGCAGTGTGGTCAGCTCACCTAACAGATACAGACTGTACAACAACATAGTGCAGTGTGGTCAGCTCACCTAACAGATACAGACTGTACAATAACATAGTGGAGTATGGTCAGCTCACCTAACAGATACAGACTGTACAACACCATAGTGCAGTGTGGTCAGCTCACCTAACAGCTTGATAACAGACTGTACAACAACACAGTGGAGTATGGTCAGCTCACCTAACAGATACAGACTGTACAACAACACAGTGGAGTATGGTCAGCTCACCTAACAGATACAGACTGTACAACAACATAGTGCAGTGTGGTCAGCTCACCTAACATATACAGACTGTACAACAACATAGTGCAGTGTGGTCAGCTCACCTAACAGCTTGATAACAGACTGTACAACAACACAGTGGAGTATGGTCAGCTCACCTAACAGCTTGAGTTCTCTGTGCTCCACTAAACAGTCTGGTCATGTGTAATGTGCAGTGAGTCCTGATGAGCATGGAGAACAGCGCTATACCAGACTAATCTGTAGGAGGAGGAGCACAGTCCTAGAATCTGACGAAGCCTCATACGCCTTGACTACACTTCTGCTTTTAGACAGGCAATTGATCTTTGTCAGATCCTGTACTGTCTGTTGCTGCATCGGTTATGTGACATGAACACATCAAAAAGTAATTCCACATTTTGACATGACACGTTCTGCACGATGCCGGGTCTCCCTTTCTCTGGAAAGAAAAAAAAAGTTAATTTCTTCATCTAGAGAGTGTGAGATCGCCATCGTGAACAGGTAACTGTTGTCAATCACGTTTTTATCAAGGAAATGTACGAGACTGACGCTGTAACACCAAAGGAGCTTGTCAACGCCCTCGGTAATATTCGTAAAGAGACCGCCAACTTCCAGGGTATTATTGATTGATAATTGTTCTTTGTTTTCCAACAGTAGAAGTTATAACTAATTGCATTTTTCTTTTTCATAAGTAAGTTTATATGTTCACATTGCCTATATCCCAGCAGACTTACTACAGCCATATCAGGCCTAACACCAAGTTAAAATAAATTCCCAAGTTTAAGTACAAAGACAACAGTTAAAAACCAAGCTTACCATTATCCTTGTCAGTCTAAAATGGCTGTAAAGAAAAACATTCTCATAATGTCAAATGATATCAGATGAAATTTATTGATCTCTTGTAACTTGTCGTTTCTTGCAGGCTGAGTGTTTTCATGTTGCCGAAAGCCAGCCACTGATATAACTCACAGGACCTTTAACGTGCGTAGATGATATTCTGTTTGCCAGTGTGTAGGCTTGTGGAAGCTTAACGACAGAGGCCACCTGCCAGTGTGTAGGCTTGTGGAAGCTTAACGACAGAGGCTACCTGCCAGTGTGTAGGCTTGTGGAAGCTTAACGACAGAGGCTACCTGCCAGTGTGTAGGCTTGTGGAAGCTTAACGACAGAGGCTACCTGCCAGTGTGTAGGCTTGTGGAAGCTTAACGACAGAGGCTACCTGCCAGTGTGTAGGCTTGTGGAAGCTTAACGATAGAGGCTACCTGCCAGTGTGTAGGCTTGTGGAAGCTTAACGACAGAGGCTACCTGCCAGTGTGTAGGCTTGTGGAAGCTTAACGACAGAGGCTACCTGCCAGCGTGTAGGCTTGTGGAAGCTTAACGATAGAGGTTACCTGCCAGTGTGTAGGCTTGTGGAAGCTTAACGACAGAGGCTACCTGCCAGCGTGTAGGCTTGTGGAAGCTTAACGACAGAGGCTACCTGCCAGTGTGTAGGCTTGTGGAAGCTTAACGACAGAGGCTACCTGCCAGCGTGTAGGCTTATGGAAGCTTAACGACAGAGGCTACCTGCCAGGTGTAGGCTTGTGGAAGCTTAACGACAGAGGCTACCTGCCAGTATGTAGGCTTGTGGAAGCTTAACGACAGAGGCTACCTGCCAGTGTGTAGGCTTGTGGAAGCTTAACGACAGAGGCTACCTGCCAGCGTGTAGGCTTGTGGAAGCTTAACGACAGAGGCTACCTGCCAGTGTGTAGGCTTGTGGAAGCTTAACGACAGAGGCTACCTGCCAGTGTGTAGGCTTGTGGAAGCTTAACGACAGAGGCTACCTGCCAGTGTGTAGGCTTGTGGAAGCTTAATGACAGAGGCTACCTGCCAGTGTGTAGGCTTGTGGAAGCTTAAACCGACAGAGGCTACCTGCCAGTGTGTAGGCTTGTGGAAGCTTAACGACAGAGGCTACCTGCCAGTGTGTAGGCTTGTGGAAGCTTAACGACAGAGGCTACCTGCCAGTGTGTAGGCTTGTGGAAGCTTAACGACAGAGGCTACCTGCCAGTGTGTAGGCTTGTGAAGCTAAAGGACGATCAGTCACAGAGAGAGCGAGAGAGAGACAGAGACAGAGACAGAGAGACAGAGACAGAGAGACAGAGAGAGACAGAGAGAGGCGAAATATGCACCAGTCTCATAAAACTGGTCTCCCACAAAGGTTGAGGTCTCTACCACCTAACTCCTCTACTATTTCAGTGTGGTGGAACAAACCTTGATCTACCGTGTCATCGATTGATTCTGCTGACAAAAAGAGATCTTTTGTTTGTTTGCTTTTGTTGTTGTTGTTTCGTTTTACTCATTCCGTTTTTTATTCTGGTTTGATTTTTATATTTCTTGTTTATTTTGTTATTCCAGAATGGCAGAATCACGACAGAAAATTCAACCTTAAAGCATACACACCTCATCCCGAAACCATGGACTGTTCAGGAAACCAATACAACAGTGATGTGTTAACAGCTTAAAGTCGTGATTTGGGGTATTGATGACAAAATGTCCAACAGCGTTGTGAAGGTTGTGGGCAATAATGTCAGCACAGTCATCCCACACAGCTTTCCACAGGGCAGCCACCTGAACACTACAGAAGAACACACGCCCATGATATTGCCAGAGGGCTGTGTTGTGTTCAGACTGAACGAGACGGGCTTCGTCCCCTGGGACAACCCGGACAACATCGTCAGCGCCGAGGTGGAAACGACGGCCAACAGGATCATGGAACGCATCCTGATGCCCATCTTGTTCCTGATCGGCGGCCCGGCCAACCTGATCAACATGCTGGTGTTTTACAAGCAGGGTCTTCACGAGCGTGTCAACCTGTGCCTCTTTGCCCTGTCCTTAGCGGACGGGCTGTATTGACACACGCCATCTTTCTGTACGGAGAGCAGCTCCCTCTACAGTTCGCCACGCCTGTCAAGTTCGGGCCCATGGAGACCTTCATGTTCAACTACAACGTCATCGCTTTGTTCGGTCTGGGCTTTGTCTCTCAGATCCTGTCCGCCATCATCGCTAGTGAGAGGTGTTTCTGCGTGATCAGTCCGCTCAAGTTCCAGACTCTGTTACGTACAAGAACGATGGCGGTCATCATCGTGTGTGTCTACACCGTGGTGCTGAGTTTGTACTTTTTCGTGGTGTTCAAATACACTATCGGCTGTGTGTACGATCCGGCGCTGGGCACAGCCGTGAACAGAGAGATTGTTGGTGAGTTCTATAAAACTCACGCGGTGATTCTGGATTATCTGGACCACTTTGTGTTCGGGGTGGGTGTACACGGCTTCTCCATATCGGTGGTGACCACCACCACCATCATCACCATCGTCAGGCTTCGTAAGATGATGACGTGGCGTGCTGGCACTTCATCGTCTTCCACCATCTCCGCCCGTGAAGTGGCGCTGACCAAGATGTTGGTGGGCAGTTCCCTGCTGTTCATCGCCTGTGTCACCCCACACGGTGTCTACCGCTTTGGCATCATGTTCTTCAAAGAAGTGAACGCCGGGCGACGCCATCATAACTTTTTCCTGACCGTTCTGTGGGTTGTCAACTTCACCACCTTCCTCAACTCTACCTTCAACTTCTTTGTCTACTACGCCATGGGGTCCCGCTACAGAGAAACCTTCTGGGCTTTGTTCAACAGAAAGACAAAACCACACAAAGTGAAAGAGATCACTCCTACGTCTCAATTGTAGACTACGATAAATGTATGGCATTTTCCCTTTTACCTGTCCCTCGACCCAGAGATGTGTCACTAGAACATCGTAGACGATTTTCTGATGATTTTTTTTTTTCCAATTTCTGTCTGATCTTATTTTCATGTTTCAAGTACATTTCAAGATGGTTCTTTTTTGTTGTTGTTGCTGTTTTGTTGTTTGTTTGTTTTTGTGTTGTTGTTTTTTTTGCTAGTACCATAATCAGCCACACTGTGGCTTTGGTGTAGGTCTTGTGACGTTTCCTGTAGCTCTGTAAAGACCAGATAAGTTCGTTGTGTCCTCCAGCTCTCTCAGTTTCGGTTTCTCCGCGCTCGCAATAAATTTTACATGCACTGACGCCACTGATGCCGTGTGATGGAGAAAATCCAAAAAATGATCATGGCTGAAGTCTTGGGTCTGCACATAAGTCCTATGTGTTCGCAAGATCTTCAAGGTCCTACCTAGCTTTTGAGTTTTATGTCTATTTTTTTGTATCCGTCTGTCATTGGAACAAGTAAACAAAATCGCAGTGAAGTGTAATCTCCTTCTGCAATGTAAAAAAGAAAAGCAAAAACACATCAAACCGCCCCCACCCAGTATGAGCTAACCGCACCAACCTCCTATATAAGCATATGACAGAAACCAACCCCCGAACAACACAACACATAGACTTCATCTGACCATAACATCATTTACTGTATTCATCATCCCAACTCCCCCAGCCAATCCTCCACCTCCCGTCATCAAAATAATTAATTAAT
>CM060309.1:98350961-98353461 GCA_030674185.1 Monoplex corrugatus | reverse complement strand
ATGGAAACATAAAGATGGGCAGCAAACAGGTCAGTTTTCAATGTTGATGGCTGGGACTGAACTAGACATATCATCACTATGCAGACACCACCAGAATGATGGAAACATAAAGATGGGCAGCAAACAGGTCAGTTTTCTATGTTGCCGGCTGGGATTGAACTAGACATATCATCACTATGCAGACACCACCAGAATGATGGAAACATAAAGATGGGCAGCAAACAGGTCAGTTTTCTATGTTGCCGGCTGGGATTGAACTAGACATATCATCACTATGCAGACACCACCAGAATGATGGAAACATAAAGATGGGCAGCAAACAGGTCAGTTTTCTATGTTGCCGGCTGGGATTGAACTAGACATATCATCACTATGCAGACACCACCAGAATGATGGAAACATAAAGATGGGCAGCAAACAGGTCAGTTTTCTATGTTGCCGGCTGGGATTGAACTAGACATATCATCACTATGCAGACACCACCAGAATGATGGAAACATAAAGATGGGCAGCTAACAGGTCAGTTTTCAATGTTGATGGCTGGGACTGAACTAGACATATCATCACTATGCAGACACCACCAGAATGATGGAAACATAAAGATGGGCAGCAAACAGGTCAGTTTTCTATGTTGCCGGCTGGGATTGAACTAGACATATCATCACTATGCAGACACCACCAGAATGATGGAAACATAAAGATGGGCAGCTAACAGGTCAGTTTTCAATGTTGATGGCTGGGACTGAACTAGACATATCATCACTATGCAGACACCACCAGAATGATGGAAACATAAAGATGGGCAGCTAACAGGTCAGTTTTCAATGTTGATGGCTGGGACTGAACTAGACATATCATCACTATGCAGACACCACCAGAATGATGGAAACATAAAGATGGGCAGCAAACAGACCAGTTTTCAAAGTTGCCGGCTGGGACTGAACTAGACATATCAGATCTTGAGTCCACGGCTCTATGAAAAAAACCAACTAGCCCACAACAACAAACAGAACAATCAACAGCATAAAATAGTAGGCTGGAGTCAACGACAACCCTGCCTGTTTCATTACAGAACAAGAATGGAGCCAGAGGAATACCAACACAAACAAAAGAGAATACCAACACAAACAAAAAGAGGAATACAACACAAACAAACAAAAAGAGGAATAATACCAACACAAACAAAAAGAGGAATAATACCAACACAAACAAAAAGAGGAATACCAACACAAACAAAAAGAGGAATACCAACACAAACAAAAAGAGGAATAATACCAACACAAACAAAAAGAGGAATAATACCAACACAAACAAACAAAAAGAGGAATACCAACAGCAAACAAAAAGAGGAATAATACCAACACAAACAAAAAGAGGAATACCAACACAAACAAACAAAAAGAGGAATAATACCAACACAAACAAAAAGAGGAATAATACCAACACCAACAAAAAGAGAAATACCAACACAAACAAAAAGAGGAATACCAACACCAACAAAAAGAGGAATACCAACAAAAAGAGGAATACCAACACAAACAAAGTCTTCCCTGATGCCTTGATACGTGTCAGTTCTATCGTACCTGCCAGAGGTCGGCACAGCGTGAACACACGTCATGTTCCCCTTCAGACTGAAATGGCTACACGTGTCAAATCATACCAGAAAAAAGAAGAATGGTTGTGTGTGAGATGTGAACTTCATATGACAACGAAATGTACCGGACTGACATCACATCACGACCTGAACGCCGTTGATACCAACCACAAGTACCTACTGGTTTTGACCTTTGTGTCTTCAGATGGGTATAAACACACACACACACACACACACACACACACACACACACACACACACATACACACACACACACACACACACACACACACACACACACACACACACACACACAGACACAGAGACATATATATATATATATATAACCACAGAGAGAGAGAGACACACACACACACACACTTACATGCATACACACACGCGCGTGCCCGCACGCAAGCACGCACGCACACACACATACACGCACACACACACACACATACACGCACGTACACACACGTACACACACACACACACTCACTTACACATGTACTTACGTACAAACTGGTGATTGTTGTTTAGTGGAGCCTGTGTGTGTGTGTGTGACAGAGAGACAGACAGACGGACAGACTGACAGACAAACAGACAGACAGACACACAGACAGACAGGCAGAGTGTGTGTTTGTGTCTACGTGTGTATATTTATATATGACTTTTTTATGAGTGTGTGTGAGTGTGTGTGTGTGTGTGTGTGTGCGTGCGTGCGTACGTGTGTGTGTATATGTCTCTCTCTCTCTCTCTCTCTCTCTCTCTCTCTCTCTCTCTCTCTCTCTGTGTGTGTGTGTGTGTGTGTGTGTGTGTGTGTGTGTGTTGTGTGTTTGTACCCAGTTGAAGGTCGAAACCAGAAGGTATTTCGTCTCTGTCTGTATCAATGTGAACAGTAGTCAA
>CM060309.1:98330961-98348461 GCA_030674185.1 Monoplex corrugatus | reverse complement strand
CTTGTACCGTTGTCAATTAGCGCTGCATCGTTCAGGAAGAAGAGTGGCAGAATGGTTCAGACGTTCGCCTGCCAGTAACTAAACTTGAAGTTCAAGAGTTCGTTTCCCGTCGAGGCCTCCACGTTCCTCCTCAGCTTGACCGAAAATTGAACTGAACGTCTAGTCTTTCAGAAAGGGACGAAAAACAAGTCGGACCCATGTGCCTTCTGGCTGGGCACGCTAAAGATTCCACGTTAATGGAAAATCGTGAAGAGCAGGGCATTCGTCCGGTTGCCCTGGTATAAAACATTGGAAAGATAGGTTCGTTTCCCAGGTCCCTCCAGTTAACCTTCATGCCGTTCTAAAGCCTTGGTTAAAAAAATTCTTGATTGAAAAAACTGGGTGGCGCTGCACTGCGGCGATGCGCTCTCAACGGGAAGAACAGCCCGAGTTTCACATGGTAAATCCGTTGTGACAAAAAGACATCAATATCAATATAGACTTCCTTGATGCAGACTGTCAGTATATACATACACAACATCCTTTGCAATACCGAAGTAGTTTTTCGCTGTTTGGAATTTGAAGTCTGGTTCAAGAGGAATTCGTCGCACTAGGACAGTTCCATATGCGCTCCACCCAAAATTGCCAGCAATTATGTGGCAGACTTCCTCAGCCTGCGTAAATACCTGTGAGCTGGCAAGGTCTTGAAATGGGGGAAAAGGGGTAGAAGGATCTAATGAAACAGTAAGCTGACACCAGCAGAATGATGGAAACATAAAGATGGGCAGCAAACAGGCCAGTGTTTCATGTTGTGGGCTGGGATTGAACTCAAGATATCAGATCCTACACCCATGGCTCCGCATACAAAGAAACGTAACTCGCCAGAGCATTGAACCAACAACTCCTGCGTTTTGAGCATGGCGCTCTAACCACTGAGCTAATGGATCACTCGAAACAGACCAAAAAAAAACGATGAAAAAATTCAATTTTTATCATTACAGCCTCCCCCCCCCCCCCACGCCCCCACCCCCCACCCAGTGTGATCATTTCTGAGCAGCACTATAGAAGGCACTGCGGTATGAAAAAGAAATTGAGTGGAACCTCTCTCCACAAAGTCTGAAGTTTATTCAAGACGGACACAGCGCGCTCGGGCAATTCCATAGGAGCTGCTCCAACCTAATCTGCCAGGTTTTCTTTAAAAACTCTTCCAGCTGTCCAGGTCTCGAACTGGAGGCGTGGAACATGATCTATGAAACACTATACCAACATCAACCACAATGATTGGAGCATTTAGATGGGCAGCGAACAGGTAAGTCAGCTCGCTAAATTTTTTTTAAAAAGCACAAATGAAGAATAATGACCGGCATAAAGAATCGAACTCACGGCTCTGTTCATCACTATGGTATTCTACCCAAAGTCTGTGTCTCTGCAAATGGTTTCTCTGTCCATTTTACAATGCATGTACCCAATGCTTCAGCACACAATCGACAGAACCGGAGGATCTGATGAACAAAGGGAAAAGAAGAAGACGAACCAACCAAGCTAACAAACGAGAGAGAGAGACAGAGAGACAGAAGACAGAAACAGACAGAGTGACAGAACGACAGAGACAGAGACAGATACATCCTTGTACTTAAAATACGACACTTCCTTGGACAAAATTGCCCCGACTTCTCTTTCGACATGTGCTTCCGATTAAGGGAAGCTACTCTCCCGTCACTAAGCAAACAAAAACGTCAAGCATGTTTTGAACTGTCTTTGACCGAATGATCAGAAGGCCTACCCCATAATCAACAGGTCATGTGACGGGGTCTTCTTTTCAGAGGAAAGCTACTTTCCTGCAGCGTCGTAAGTACGGTCTTAGGATTTCTTCTTTAGCTTTTGCTTTGTTGTCGGTCTATCCTTGAGAAAAGAGCAGGTGTGGCATATAAAATTAAATACAAACACCTTTTTGTCTACCCCATTTCCTGCACCACCTTAATGGCCACAGAATCTAGCACCATTTTATCAAATGTTATGACGATGATGGAGGTGTCGATGATACTCGTGATGCTATGGAGTTCTAACCAGGATTGATAATAATAATAATAATAATAATAATTACAATATTTATATAGCGCAAAATCTTGATAAAATCAAATCTAAGCGCTGAAGCAGACACACACGCACGCACGCACGCACGCACGCACACACACGCACACACACACACACACACACACACACACACACACACACACACACACACACACACACACACACCACACACACACGCATGGCTATAAATGGGAGAAAGAATAAAAGCAATAAAAGCAATAAAAGCAAGAATAAAAGCAATGGAAAATTATAGAGAGCATAGCATATACAATTATATATTATAACCATGTGATTCCCCTCCGAGCGGAGACAGGCTGCAGAGGGGGGAGGGGGGGTTGAGTGAGGTTAGGATTTTATGCAGAGGAGAAAAGGTGGGTTTTGAGAGCGGACTTGAAGGAGACAAAAGTAGGTTGCTGACGGACTGAGAGAGGAAGTTTTTTCCAGGAGAGTGGACCAGAAACAGAGAAGGCTCGTGGACCATAGGTATTGAGCTTAGTGCGTGGAAAGCGAAAAGTCAGAGGATCGGAGGCAGAGCGGAGGGTACGTGAGGGAACATAGATCTCAAGTAGGCTTGACAGGTAATCGGGGGCTGCGTTATTGAGGCTTTTGTAGCACATGGTGTCTAGTTTGTATTGTATGCGCTTTGATACAGGGAGCCAGTGAAGTTGTGCCAGGAGAGGAGATATGTGGTCAGCTTTTTTCTTTTTGAGTACAAGGCGTACAGCATTGTTTTGAATGCGCTGTAGGATGTGAATGGTGGAGGCAGGAAGACCAGACAGGAGTGAATTGCAATAGTCAATGCGAGACATTATGAAGGAGAGAACGAGTTTTGCAGTTGTTTCGACAGAGAGATACTTCCTGATCAGCCTTATACGATGGAGATGATAGTAGCAAGATCTGGCAGTTTGAGAAACAAAGTTGTTCATGGAGAGGGTAGAGTCAATGCAACACCAAGTTTTTAGCTGAATCAGAAATTGGGACTGATGTGTTACATAATGGGAGAGAAAGAGGAGGCAGCTGAGAAAGTTTCTGACGGGTGCCAATGAGGATAGCTTCTGTCTTGTCGTCATTAAGCTGAAGTTTATTGTGTGTCATCCAGTTCTTAATGTCCGAGTAACACTCAGTGGTGCGAGTCAAGAAGGGCGCTGTATAATTATTATCAGGTGAGTCACTGTCTTGAAGTTGGGTGTCATCAGCATAGAAGTGGTGTTTTATAGAGTGGGAGTTGATGATGGTGGACAGGGGGGAGGTGTAAAGAGTGAAAAGAACAGGGCCAAGAACAGATCCTTGTGGAACACCACAGGTCAGGTATGCAGGTTGAGAGTAAGTGCCATTGATGAGAACAGTTTGTTTTCTGTTTGATAGCTATGAAGTGAACCAGGACAGAGCAATGTCAGAGATGCCAAAAGTATGATGAAGTCTAGAAAGGAGAAACCATGATCAATGGTGTCAAAGGCTGCAGACAGATCAAGGAGTGTGAGGAGAGAGACTTTGCCAGTGTCAGTTGCAAGGAGGAGATTGTTGAGAATGTGTAGTAGGGCAGTTTCAGTGCTATGGCACTGGCGGTAGGCTGACTGGAAAGGATTGAGGAGATTGTTGGCAGACAGGTGAGAGTTCAGCTGGTTGAGGACGACTTTTTCAAGGAGTTTCGACAAGAAAGAGAGATTAGAGATAGGCCGATAATTTTTCAGTTCATTTGGGTCTAAATTGTGTTTCTTGAGGAGAGGGTGAACAATAGAAGACTTGAAAGAATCTGGGACAGTTCCAGTTTGAAGAGAAGTGTTGATGATGTCAGTGATGAATGGGAGGAGAGTAGGGAGACAGTCGGAGTAGAGAGAACCTGGAAGAGGATCCAGTTCGCAGGTTTTGAACGACATGGATCTGATTGTGTTGAAAATTTCTTCTTGTGAGACTGGGGTAAAAGTAGTAAGAGGTGTGCCAGAGAAGGAAGGGTCAGGTGGGCATGGTTGACAGGGTGTCCTGTCAAGCCTGTCACCAAGAGTTTGTATTTTGGTGGTGAAATACTTGGAGAATACAGATGGGAGTTCTTCATTTGTATGTTTTGTTGGGAGAGGTAAATCTTTTCGTGTGCCAAGGAGATGATTCATGGTTGTAAAGAGTTCTTTTGAAGAAGAGGCATTCAGGATTTTGGTTTGGAAATAGCTTGTTTTTGCTGATGCAATGAGGGTGGATACTTTTGTTTTAGAGGCTTGGAAAAGTTGCCTGTGTACAGTGAGTTTGGATTTGCGCCAACGGCGCTCTGCTCTGCGGCGGGCACGTTTTGCACAGGCAATCTCATGAGTGAGCCAGGGGGTAGGGGGGCGGTCAGGTAAAAGACGGGTTGTGGCTGGAGCATGAGTGTCCAGAAGATGGTGGAGAGTAGTATAGAATTCATCGGCAAGGTTATGTGACTTTTCAGAAAGGAGTCGGGAGGCATCAGATGAAAATGTGAAGAGGTCGATAGATTTGAGATTGCGTCGAGTCACTGTGCGCATGGTACGGGAAGGAGGAGAAATGTCGAGAGAACAGAGAATTGCAGAGTGATCAGATGGAAGGGCTGAAGTTAGACGGGTAGAAAGAACTAAGCAGTTGTCAGTAGCGGAATTGTGGTGATCACGAGAAATATCCAGTCAAGAATGTGACCTTTTTGATGGTTGGTTCAGAAATGTGTTGAGTCATATTGTGATTGGACAGAGAGTTGATGATATGTCTTGTGTCATAACGGTGAGTGTTGTCATAGTGGACATTGATGTCACCTAGAATGATGAGATTTCCAGGTAAGAGGCAGTAGTGGTCAAGCAATTGGTCAAAGTCAGACAGAAACGTGGATGTGGTGAGTTTGTTGGCAGAGCTAGGTGGGGGTCGATAGACACAGGAGAAGGTGATGGGGTGAGGGTTGGATTGGAAGGATACTTCAACGTGCTCGAAAGAAGGATGGGAGAAAGGCAGAGACTGCGAGAAAGATAGGCAGGAATGGAGTGAGTCCTTGTAGAGGATGGCGATACCGCCACCTCGGGATGAGCGATGGAAAGAAGCAAGCCTGTAACCACTCGGAGTGAGGCTAGCATGTATAGGTTCGTGACCAAGGGGGTTAAGCCATGTCTCTGTGATAAAAGCAATGTCAACACGTTCATCTGCGATAAAATCGGCAATGACTTCGGCTTTGCCATCCTTGCATGTTGACTGAGCATTAAAAAGGCATAATTTTAGTTTATCACAGTCATATGGTGGTGGCCGGGGTGGCGACGAAGGCGGCACCGACGGGACAGAAGGTGAAGGCGGCACCGGCGGGACAGAAGGTGAAGGCGGCACTAGCGGGACAGAAGGTGAAGGCGGCACTAACCGGACAGAAGGCGAAGGCGAAGACGGCAGAGGAGGAGACGAAGATTGCAGCAGCGAGGTCGAGGGCAGGGGCAGTGGAGGAGACGAAGAAGAAGCAGGAGACGAAAAGTGGCGTCGGGCAGGAGGCAGGTTGTGCCAAAGACGGTGGAGACGTCCACCACGACAGGATCGCGCAGTGCGGGGCTTAATTGAGACTGCCTGTCAAGTCTGTGCTCTACGCTTCCTTTCATGTTATATTCTGGGTCAACCAGGCCCGAGAGATACACATACCTGCAGTGTTGGTCAGGACACTTCAGCAACGCCCTCAAAAATTCATCCGTGAAGTGGATAAGACTCGACTGTGCGATCCCAATCTTTCCAATCAGCCCACAGTATGCTGGGTAGAAGCCGTAATGACTTTTGACAGGACTGATAGCGTTCAAATCCACCATAGTCGATAGTCCGCTGCACTAAGGGTTCAAATCCACCATAGTCGATGGTCCGTCTGCGCTAATCACTGTACCACAACAACTTGGTAATCGATATTGTATTTGTAGGGCCATCATTTGCGTTTACCTGTATATCACTGAAAGTTCAGAAACAACACATAACTCATCAAGAGGAGAGGTTGTCCACAAGTTTCGTTTGCTTTGTTTTTCAATCTTGGGCATTTTGGATCGTGAACATCTCGTCAAAAATAAAAAGGCAGCTGATTGCTCATCTTCTGGGTATTTTGTTATTGTTGTTCTTGGTGGTGATGGTGGTGGTGGTAGTAGTGGTGGTGGTGGTAGGTGGTGTGTGTGGTGGTGATGGCTCTTTTTTCTTTCTTTCTTTCTTTCTTTTATGTAACAGAAAGTTGCCGTGTGACCTTGACCTCGACACTTTGTTCTCTAGACCCGCGCAATCATGTCTCCTCAACGGTCCTCTACCTTTGACCCACACTTGGTTCAGCTCCCCCCAGAAACGGCAGAGAAAAAAGAAAACTGCTGACACAGTTCCGCCACAGACAGACAGACGTACATGTATAGTTAAACACACACACACACCGATGAACAACTGTCTCCAGTCGATATGAAACAAAAAAGGGAAAGTAACATAAAACAACAGTGGACACATTCATTGCCAGATGTGGCTTGACCATGTAGACGGCGAACACGTGTGTGTGTGTGTTTGTGTGTGTGTGTGTGTGTGTGTGTTGTGTGTGTGTGTGTGTGTGTGTGTGTGTGTGTGTGTGTGTGTGTTGTGTGTGTCTGTGTGTGTGTCTGTGTGTGTGTGTCTTTGTGTGTGTGTTGTGTGTGTGATTGTGTCTGTGCCTGTGTCTGTCTGTATTTATGTGTGTGTGTGTGTGTGTCTGTCTGTCTGTGTCTGTGTCTGTGTATGTATCTCTGTGTGTCTGTGTGTGCCTATGTGTGTGTCTCTTTCTGTGGTAATGTGTGTGTCTGTGTGTCTGTCTATTTGTTTGTCTTGTGTCTGTGTGTCCACGTGTCTGTGTGTGTGCCTGTGTGTGTGTCTATGTGTGTCTATGTGTCTGTGTGTGTCTATATATATGTGTGTCTCTGTGGTACTGTGTGTCTGTGTGCCTGTGCGTGTGTGTGTATCTGTGTGAGTGAGTGTGTGTGCGTGTGTGTATGTGTGTGTGTGTGTGCGTGCGTGCGTGCGTGCGTGCGTATGTGTGTGTGTGTGTGTGTATGCCTTACGGTGGAGGTTGTCTTTGAGAAAGTGAAAGTGGTCTGTGTCATTTCCTGGCAAGGAAACTGACCTTCCTGTTTGTCTAGAAACTGTTCAGTGGTCAGAGTCCATCCACAGGTCAGTGGCAGGACACTGCTAACGTTTGTTTTCTGTCAACTAAGGACTCCGTACAAAACCAACAACACGTCAAGCCATGCAAAAGTAATTCTTTTTTCTCCTGATTTCACGTTTGTGTTTGAGTGATTGAGTGAGTGAGAGAGCGTGTGAGTGGGTGAGTGAATGTGTGTGTGTGTGTGTGTGTGTGTGCGTGTGTGTGTGTGTGTGTGTGTGTGTGTGTGTGTGTGTGTGTGTGTGTCTGTCTGTGTTGTCTGTCTGTGTGTGTGTGTTGTGTGTGTGTGTGTGTGTGTGTGTGTGTGTGTGTGTGTGTGTTGTCTGTGTGTCTGTGTGTGTGGTCTGATGTGTCTGTGTGTGTGTGTGTGTGTGTGTGTGTGTGTGTGTGTGTGTGTGTGTGTGTTGTGTGTGTACTTTTCATGTTTAAGTCAATGTGCTCTAAACGTCCGCTGCAGTCCTTTGTTCTCGCTTTGTCTCACATAAATCTGCCTAATATTGTAACTTCTTTGCCGAAACGCCGTGTCACCAATATCAATTTGTCCTAACCCTTTGACTCTCGCACCCTGTCCGTCAGCATCCTGCATTGTCAACCATACTAGCAAAGCAAAAACTTAACCCTTTGATTCCATCACCGTATCCAGCAGCTTCCTGCAGCAAGGGTGAAGGAGTCAAAGGGTTACGTTTTTTTGCAGTTGGTGGATTGGGTACGAGAATCAAAGGGGTTAAAAACTGCTCCAAGCTTCAATGTGTCCTGATTGATTGATTAGATTCAGTTTTACGTCAGCACCCAGCTCAAGTGATAATGACCGACGGGGATCACCAACCCAAGGAAGTGGGAAGAAGGGGGAACTTACCTAACCCTGTACCGACACCACCACAACAACAAATACGCCAAAAGGCCAGTTTAACAATAGCCAACCCCCTAAATTTCGAAGAAGTGGAAGAAAAGGGGGAACTTATCTAACCCTATACCGACACCACCACAACAACAAATACGCCAAAAGGTCAGTTTAACATAGCCAACCCCTAAATTCGAAGTGGGAGAAGGGGGAACTTATCTTATCCTATACCGATCACCACCAAAACAACAATTATTCTAAAAGACCAGTTTAATATAGCGAACCAAAAATTCGAACCCCAAACTACTGGCGTGTGAATCAGAAGCTCAACGAACCAAACTACTGAAAGGGCCCGACGTTCAAATTTGTCCTAATGTCCGGCCCAAGTTCAGTTTGCCTTGGTACAAACAGCGAAAAACTTTAACTGCTCGCTGTTCCTAAACCTCGTCCTAAAATTGTAACCATTTTCTACCGAAGCCGATGAAGCGATGGTCGACACCATTATCGTGAAAATAGCTTACCAAAATACACACCCAAACATTGCTTCTCTCTCTCTCTCTCTCTGTCGTCTGTCTCTCTCTCTCTCTCTCTCTCTCTCTCTCTCTCTCTCTCACACACACACACACACACACACACACACACACACACACACACACACACACTACACACACACACCGCACAACACACGCACACATCTACATGTATATGTATATAAAGAGAGAGGCAGTCGACACCACCCATGAAAATTACTCAAGCCGATGGGATTAAACGCCGGCATCTTTCCCCTTCGCTGATTTTGATTGGCTCCATGGCTGTCTCGCGGCCGCGGAACGACAAGACGCGAGAGGATGTAGCAGACGGCCCTTTCTTTCCTCCCTTGTATGGCCCGGAAGGAGAAGTGTCAGGGGAAGTGACTCTTTTCTGCCTTCGGTGGTTGTTTGCTGAATTCTTTGTCATGTCAGCCTTTTTCATTCTCTTCTCCTAAGACAAAAAGTAGGGGTGGCGAGGGGACAGACAGATTGTTTCATATCGACCAGAGAGTGGTGTGTGGTGTTGTGTGTGGTGTGTGTGTTGTGTGGTGGTGTGGTGTGTGTGTGGTGTGTGTGTGTGTGTGTGTGTGTGTGTGTGTGTGTGTGTGTGTGTGTTGTGTGTGTGTGTTGTGTGTGTGTGTGTGTGTGTGTGTGTGTCTGTGTGTGTCTGTGTGTGTGTGTGTTGTGTGTGTGTGTGTGTCTGTGGTGTGTGTCTGTGTCTGTGTGTGTGTTGTGGTGTGTATGTCTGTGTCTGTGTCTGTGTCTGTGTGTGTGTGTGTGTGTGTGTGTGTGTGTGTGTGTGTGTGTCTGTGTCTGTGTGTCTGTGTCTGTGTGTGTGTCTGTGTCTGTGTCTGTGTCTGTGTCTGTGTCTGCATAACAAAAAAGTGTTTAGCGAAATTTTCTCAGCCATTTTCGGTGGATCAGTATCACATCTGGATCAAAGATGTATTATTATTATTATTAAGGGCATTTAGAGCGCCTAATCTTTCTGGAAAGCCCTAAGCGCTTACAAACTGTACAATACACATTACATCGAACATAGAAACATAGGCCTAATATAATTTTCATCATACATGGCGGACCTCTGTCACTCCATCCCACAAGCACATACACACCGTTAATAATATCAAATATTAGTACCTACTCTCTGGCACACACACACATATCCTCCTCCCACCCCGAGACATATCTATAGGCGCACAGCAATAACATACACAGAAGCACGCTAGCGCGCAGACAGCGTAGCTCTTTTAGGTTAATAAATTTCAGAGAGGAAAGAGATGCGTTTTCAAGCCAGATTTAAATGACTGAAGACTTGTTTTGTGCCTCAGCGGGTAGGGAAGTGAATTCCACGAGGAAGGGGCTTGAAAAGAAAAGGATCGCTCACCATATGATTTTGTTCGAAAAGTTGGGATTCGAAATAAGCGGGTATCGGCTGAGGTACGAAGATGACGAGATGGAACGTATAGTTGAAGATATTCAGACAGGTAAGAGGGAATAGAATTGTCGAAGTATCTGAAGCACTGAACAGCAATTTTATGTTGGATCCTTTTCAACACAGGTAACCAATGCAAGTCTTGGAGAAGAGGAGAGACATGCTGAAATTTGGAAGACCGAAATACTAGCCGAGCGGCATGGTTCTGTACTTTCTGAAGTTTGTCAAGGAGCTGTTTTGGGGAACCAGACAGAAGGGAATTACAATAGTCAAGACGAGAAAGAACGAAAGCACAAACTAATATTTTAGTAGCTTCGAGAGTAAGGAGATGACGGATGGAACCTATTCTACGAAGTTCAAGGTAACAGACACGACAGATGTTTGAGACATGCTGCTGAAAGTTAAGAGTGTTGTCGATGGTGACACCTAGATTCTTAACTTTTTGGGAGAGGGTGATGTCTGTCCCATTCAGTGATATGGAAGATGGAATTAAGTCACAGTTGAGAAGTTTTTTAGGAGTAATGAAAATCATTTCAGTTTTGTCTTGGTTTAGTTGTAATTTGTTGCAAGTCATCCAGTCTTTCACGTCGGAAATGCAGGCTTTAGTGGTTTGTACGATGTTGTTTACATTAGAGATGGGACCAGAATTGTAAATTTGATTGTCATCTGAGAAGCTATGATGTGATACAGAATGGCGGAGAATAATATTTGCGAGAGGCTGCGTGTACAAAACAAAGAGAACTGGACCCAGGACGGATCCTTGAGGAACGCCATATCTGAGGGCTGAGGGAGGTGAGGGCAAGCCATTTACAGATACAGTCTGTGTGCGGTCAGAGAGATATGACTGAAACCAGGAGAGAGCGGAGCCAGAAATTCCGTAGCAGTTGTGGAGGCGCCAAAGCAGTATCTCATGGTCTATAGTGTCGAAGGCAGCAGACAAATCTAAGAGAGAGAGAAGAGAAATGTCACCATCATCAAGGGATGTCAGAAGATCGTTCACAATTTTCAATAAAGCAGTTTCAGTGCTATGTCCTGATCTATATGCTGACTGATTGGGATATAATAAATGGTTTGATTCAAGATGTTCTAGAAGTTGGTGTAAAATAATTTTTTCAGTTACCTTGGAAAGAAAGGGGAGATTGGAGACAGGCCGGTAGTTTTTGAGAATATCTGGATCAAGAGAAGGTTTCTTTAGGAGAGGTTTGACAATAGCTGATTTGAATGAGCTTGGGAAGATGCCTGACACCAGTGAATGATTGATGACAGATGTAAAGAATGGGAGTAGAGTATCCAAACATTGTGTCAAAACAGAAGCCGGGAGGGGGTCTAATTCACTGGTTTTGATAGCAGAGTCCTTGATAGTTTTCTTCACAAAAGACTCAGAGACAGGCTGAAAGGATGTCAGTGGACAGCCAGAGAAGGTTGGTTCAGGCATTGAAAGAGGAGGGGTATTTTGCGAATCGAGACTATCACGAATGTCAAAAAGTTTCCCATTAAAGAAGTTAGAGAATGCTAGAGGAAGGTCAGCAGGTGGAACATGAGAAGGTATAGGGCTGTTTTTAGTTTTACAGAGAAGAGTGTTAGTAATGTTGAAGAGCTGTTTAAAAGTTGTGGCAGACGTAATTTTAGCATTATAGAATGAAACCTTTGCACTATGGACAAGTTTATCAAATGCTTTCTTTGCAGACTGGAAGGATTGTTTATGCACAGTTGATTTGTGTTTGATCATCCGTCTCTCAGCACGTCTTCTCTCACGCTTGGCAGCCTGGAGCTGAGGTCCAGCGGCAGCATACCAGGGTGAAGGGGGACGATGAGAGACCTTCCTTTGGGTGGTTGGAGCATGCTGATCGAGGCAATTGCGGAGGACAGCGTCAAGATCGTCGGCAGAAGTTGGCTGAGAATTGAGGAGTTGGGAATGGAGGTTGCTGTTGAACGATGGAAAGTCGATGGTTGACAGGTTTCTGGCCATGACGTAGATTTGACGTGGAGGAGGTTTTGATAGTTGAAGTTGGCTCAGGATGCAGTAGTGGTCAGAAGGGAGAGTTTGAATGACATCAGTGGACTGGAGGATATTGTCACTGTCTCTGTGTACAAGCCAGTCTAGTGTATGTCCTTTAATGTGGGTTGGAGTTTGGATGGCTTGAGTTAGGTCGAAGGTGTTGAGTAACTCGGTAGTCTTTGCAGTCAGATTGTTGGAGGGTACGTCGTAGTGGATGTTGAAGTCGCCGGTCAGAATTAAAGATCCTTTCAGATTGTTGCAGTATTCTAAGAGGTCATGAAATTGGTCAACAAAATCAGAGTCAGACAGATGGTTCTTTCTGTTTGGTGGTGGTCTATAGAGGCAGAAAATGTGGGCGCAAGATTGAGGAAAAGACAGAGTCAGTTGTACAAGTTCAAATGAGGAGTGGTGGAAGGGAAAGCCGGACACAGTAGAAACATATGGCAGAAGGGGAGAAGCAATGACGAGAGCGATGCCACCTCCACGGGATGACCGTGGGAAAGAGAATGTCTTAAATCCCGGAGGTGCCAGATCCTTCACTTTCGGTTCATCACCCTCAGATTTGAACCACGTTTCGGTGACACAGAAAATGTCAACATTGTGTTCAGTAATGAAGTAATTCATAGCTGACCGTTTCACTTTCGGGCAAGCAGACTGAGCATTGAAGATAGCTAGGTTCATGGATGTTGCATTGTGAGAAGTGGCAGCAGCAGGAAGAAGAGGAATGTCAATCAAATTTCTGACATTGACTGAAGGTTTGGTGTCGACACATGGAGAAGAATTGTCCAGTTTCAGTGGCAGATTCGAAGTTGTAGGGTGATAAACTTCATGCACCTGTGGATTTTTAGTATCATGTTGGCCAAATCTGGAGCTTAACACAGTTATTTTTCTTTGTTTTCGGCGTCCACCTCTGTGGGTACGTGTTTTCGGAAGATGGTAGCCAATGCCAAGATTCTTGATGGCAGAGACAGCAGAGGGCTTCAGAGTTGAAGGGGTTACGACCAGGAGTTGTTCACGTGTATAAACAAAAGTAGGAGAGCGTGGCGGAGAAAATGACTCTTGCAAGCGCCTGTCTGTGAAGAAAGAAGGGTTGAAACTGGAGGAAACGGATTTCTCGTGCAGAAAGAAGTGTTTACGTCGAACTGTTTGAAATGGCGGATTGTGGCAATGAAGGCTGTTGGCGAAATTTAAAACAAAAGCAAACCAGATCACACGACATTCAAAAGTTAACATTGTACAAAACACATACCAAAATAAAGTCCAATCCATTACGAAACAGCAGACACCAAAATCACAGCGACACAGTACACACTTCCACACTAACGAGACGAAATGCTAAGAGCAACGAAGTTATGCTGCCTGCTAGGCGTAACTCACTAACTCAGTAGGCCATTAAGAAGTCACGAAAACTTAAACGTGGAAGTTGTGTTGCTAAGGTCAGGATCGCATGGATCCAAAGCAGTGCTTAAATCAATTTTTCAGTCAAGGCGCAGGAACAGCGTTTTCTTGAGAACTTCTGACATTTCCTTTCTAGTAAAGTATAAAAACTATATCTTCTATAAAGATTTTTTCTGTAAAACAGGATACTGTTTAGTGGCCTGACCATCTTGTTTTTCCTTCACTTTTCCAGTCCAAACGGTCGATATTTTATTTTGTTTATCCCTTCATCAACACTCTGGTTTGCTACTTGTCCAACAACGATATCAACTGATACACTTCACGTAATTCCTGTACAAAATCAAAAGATGCAAAGGATACGCTCGCTCGCTCTCGCTCTCGCTCTCTCTCTCTCTCTCTCTCTCTCTCTCCTCTCTCTCTCTCTCCTTTCTCTCTCTCTTTCTCTCTCTTTCTCTTTCTCTAATTACCAGTTTAAAAAATTCGGCCTTCATTCCTTTGTGTCAGTATTTCTATATTCATGGAAATCATCTTTGTGATAATATATATATCTCTCTCTCTCTTTCTCTCTCTCTCTTCTCTCTCTCTCTCTCTCTCTCTCTCTCTCTCTCTCTCTCTCTCTCGCTCCGCTCTCTGTCTCTCTGTTTTCTGTACAAAATTTTAAAAAATGTAAACGAATCTCTCTGCCTCTCTCTCTCTCTCTCTCGTCTTCTCTTTTACATACTATCTCTCCTTCGGCCCCCCCCCCCCAACCTCTCTCTCTCTCTCTTTTGATCTCGCTATAATTATCAGTTTACGAAATTCGGCCTTCATTCTTTTGTGTCAGTATTTCTATATTCTTGGAAATCATCTTTAGGATAATCTCTCTCTCTCTCTCTCTCTCTCTCTCTCTCTCCTCTCTCTCTCTCTCTCTCTCTCTCTCTCTCCTCACTCCTCTCTCTCTCTCTCTCTCTCTCTCTCTCTCTCACACACACACACACACACACACACACACACACACACACACAAGTTTTTGAATTCCCTCCCGTAACTAGTCCCTTTCACACCCAGTCCAACACCAAATGCCTATTTCATCACTCATCTATTTGCATATCATTTAAAATCCCATCCTATCCTTCCAGCCATCCTGGAAGCGGTGGTGTGGTACAATTCACTTTGCTGCTAGATCTCATTTAACGGACCGCCTGGCTAACAACGTGTGAACTTGAGCACTCTCATCTTCAGTGCATTCCTTAACCCTTTCGCACCCTCGCCCTATCCACTATTTTCCTACAATATCTGCCATGCTAGCAAAGCAAAAATTTAACTCTTTCCACTCCTTCACGGGTTCTACCAGATTCCTGTACCGTCAACCATGATAGCAAAGCAAAATTAACCTTTTCACTCACTCACCTGATCCACCAGCTTTCTGCGTTATTACCCATGATAACAAAAGCACAAACTTAACCCTTTCACTCTCACATTCTGTCCAGTAGTGTTCTGTATTATTAACCATGATAGCAATGCAAAACGTAACCCTTTCACTCCCCTCATCCGATCCAGCAGCTTTCTGCACTATCAGCCATGATAAAGCAAAATCTCTTTCATTCCCTCACCCTATCCACCAGCTTCCTAAAATATCAGCCATGGTAGAAAAGCAAAACTTAACCCTTTCAGTCCCCCGTCCCGTCCACCAGTTTCTAAGTTATCAACTATAATAGCAAAGTGAAACCTTAACCCTTTCACTCCCTCATCCTATCCACCAGCTTTCTGTATTGCCATTCTTGATAGCAAAGCAAAAACGTCATCTGTTCACTCCCTCACGCTTCCTGCATTATCTGCCTTGACTGCAAAGTGAAAACTTCGTGTAGAAAGCTGTTGGATAGGGTTAGGGAATGAAAGGGTTAAGTGTGGTGTTTTATCACACACGCACATACATGTTCACACACATGCGAGCGTACGCGCACGCAAGCACATATACATACATGCACACACACACGCGCACATGCGCACGCACACACACACATACTGCATAAAGACACATATACACACAAACACACAACACACACACACACACACACGCACACACACACACACACACACACACTACATATATGCACACACACACGCGGACATGCGCACGCACACCTTTTGTGTTGTCAGCGAATGCGACCTTATTTCTCTGCGTCATTTACAAACTTAAAACAGAAACATACTGATTTCACTCTGTATTTACACATTGCTAGACGTTTACTGCACAGTCCTGTAGGTCGTTTCCTTTGATTCAGCCCAACTGTTTTATACCTGTAACTCCCACACAGCCCCGAGAAATCCGATGAAGCCTGACTGATATAATGTTCTGATTGTTTTTCTTTTGTTCGTTAATTTGTTTGATGTTACATTAATTGTTACCTTAATTGATACAATGCCTTCATGATTACATAGATTCATTCATTCCTTACGCACCTTTTTTTTTTTTTTTTTTTTTTTCCCCGTCTAAAAGCACATATGTGAATAGACGTTAAAAGAAATAACGAACGAACGCACACATACTGCATAAAGACACACACGTACACACAAACACCTACACACACACACACGCACGCACACACACACACACACACACACACACACACACACACACACACACACACATATTCTCTCTCTCTCTCCCCTCTCTCTCTCTCTCTCTCTCTCTCTCACCATTTTCTGTGAGAAACTGGACGTTTCAAAGCGGCGTTTCAAACGTTGCAGAACTTGCAGGATGTAAGGCAACACTCATGTCCACAATGACAGTGACTGTGACTGTGACTGTGACTGGTCTTCCTTTTCTCTCTTCCTGACTAACTTGATCAGCATCTACAAACATAGATATACAAATAACACAAAATACAGTGCTGTGGTGGTCACTGAAACATTTACAGATACAACATTTACATATACAAATAACACAAAATACAGTGCTGTGATGGTCACTGAAACATTTACAGATACAACATTTACATATACAAATAACACAAAATACAGTGCTTTGGTGGTCACTGAAACATTTACAGATACAACATTTACATATACAAATAACACAAAATACAGTGCTGTGGTGGTCACTGAAACATTTACAGATACAACATTTACATATACAAATAACACAAAATACAGTGCTGTGATGGTCACTGAAACATTTACAGATACAACATTTACATATACAAATAACACAAAATACAGTGCTTTGGTGGTCACTGAAACATTTACAGATACAACATTTACATATACAAATAACACAAAATACAGTGCTTTGTGGTCACTGAAACATTTACAGATACAAAATTACATATACAATAAACAAAATAAGCATGGTCATGGTCACTGAAACATTTATCAATACAAACATGGGTTCTTAGCAAAAACGTATTATGAAATTAAGAAACGTCGCAGCAGAGTTCTTAGCGCAAAAATAAGAAGAATAAAAAAAAAAATGAACACAAAGGACATCCAAGAGTCACGCCTGATGCGATCGGTCCCTTAGAGTTTACAAAATGAAGGCTTAGAGTGTACAAAAGAAGGGCTTAGAGTGTACAAAATGAAGGGCTTAGAGTGTACAAAATGAAGGTCTTGATGTACAAAATGAAGGCTTGAGTTACAAAATAAGGGCTTAGGTCACAAAATGAAGAGTTAGAGTGACAAAATGAAGGGCTTGAGTGTACAAAATGAAGGGCTAGATGAAACAAAATGAAGGGCTTAGAATGTACAAAATGAAGGGCTTAGAGTGTACAAAATGAAGGGCTTAGAGTGTACAAAATGAAGGGCTTAGAGTGTACAAAATGAAGGGCTTAGAGTGTACAAAATGAAGGGCTTGAGTTTACAAAATGAAGGGCTTGAGTGTACAAAATGAAGGGCTTAGAGTGTACAAAATGAAGGGCTTAGAATGTACAAAATGAAGGGCTTAGAGTGTACAAAATGAAGGGCTTAGAGTGTACAAAATGAAGGGCTTAGAGTGTACAAAATGAAGGGCTTAGAATGTACAAAATGAAGGGCTTAGAGTGTACAAAATGAAGGGCTTAGAGTGTACAAAATGAAGGGCTTAGAGTGTACAAAATGAAGGGCTTAGAATGTACAAAATGAAGGGCCC
>CM060309.1:98315961-98318461 GCA_030674185.1 Monoplex corrugatus | reverse complement strand
TAGGGAACAGGTCGACTTTTTATGTTGTGGGAGGAATTGAACTCGAGTGACAAGATCTTGAGTCAACGGCTGTGTTACAAGAGCCAACCAACCCGCTCAGTGTACCAGTTTTGTGACTGTCTGCCTGGCTGGCTGGCTGGTTGGCTGGTTGGCTGGTTGTTTTGGTAGAGACGTCGATTCAAGATCTTATGTCTCCAAATCAGTTCCAGCCCGCGACATCAAACTGGCTTGTTCCTTGCCCATTGTAATGTCTGTTCACTTTAGTGATTTCAGTTTTAGACAACATACAATGATGAAGAAGAAGAAGAAGAAGAAGAAAGAAGAAGAAGAAGAAGAATAAAAGAAGAAGAAGAAGAAGAAGAAGAAGAAGAAGAAGAAGAAGAAAGAAGAAGAAGAAGAAGAAGAAGAAGAAGAAGAAGAAGAAGAAAAAGAAGAAGAAGAAAGAAGAAAGAAGAAGAAGAAGAAAAAGAAGAAGAAAAAGAAGAAGAAGAAGAAAAAGAAAAAGAAAAGAAAAAGAAAAAGAGAAAATGGGTGGAGCTGTGAAGGAAAGGCAAAGGGAGATAACTGTATATATAGTCAATGTTGAGAAAGAACGGAGGAAGAGGCAACTGGAAGAGAGGAGAGGAAAAGTAACGAATAAAGTAACTGGTGTAACTATCTACCCAATAAACTGGCTGAACAAATCGGCGAACACTTAAATTACAAACTCAATGAAAATATGATTTTGTTTTGAGCAGACGCTGAATTCAGGACAGACACGAATCTTGTTTTCAAATGCTGTTTGCCAAAATGTACGTTTATTAGTGTAAGTCAGGTAATAATTTACCAAACAGTTCTGCTTTCAAAAATGAGCTGATACACACACACGAAATTTGAACAATATAATGCAAAAATCAAAGATTACTATATCAAATTACAGGCACACTGGTTAGTTATTCTTCGAGTGCTGAATCCTCAAATTCAAGTTAGTCAGTAATGACTGTTCATTGTATGTTATGTGTAATCTGTTGGTGTCAATGATGATGTAAAGTTTCTGTTTGTATTGTATGTCTTACTCTGACAGTTTGGGCCTAATATGTTGTTGACGTTGGAAATGTTGCACGTGACCGGTTGTTCTATATTTGGCTCCTTCACATGTTTTATTTCGTATTTCTTTCTTCGTTTTCCAGACATTGATTTTTCCCTTGGACTGAAGTGTGTTCGATGTTATAGTGTAAATGATGTTGTACACTGTAAGAAATTTTTTTGAAAAGTTTAAGGAAAAGAATACTTAAATTACAACGAACTATGTAGGCCTACATTTAGCTACTGGACCTTTTGACAGATGACGAACAATTCGTATGTTAACTCTAGGACTCCCGCACCCTGTCCACTACCATCCTGCATTGTCAACCATGCTAGCTAAGCAAAAACTTAACCCTTTGACTCCTGCACCCTGTCCACCAGCATCCTGCAATGTCGACCATACTAATAAAACGAAAACTTAACCCTTTGACTCCATCACCCCATCCACCAGCTTCCTGCTGGAAGTTGGTGGATAGGGTGAGGGAATCAAAGGGTTAAATTTTTACAGTTGGTAGATGGGCTGCGGGAGTCGAAGGGTTAATGAGTGATGTCGATTCAAATATGTCGGAAATTGTTTTCTTACAAAATACAGGAAACTGTCATTTAATCCTAATGTTTAATCTTCTGTCCACAAAGACACACATAATTCTTGGTGTTTTGCCTTTAAAATGCGTAAGTTTTCCACCTGTACATAAGGCGTTGTAAACTGTATAATTCTACTGACATCAAACTGCACACTTATTTTGCTGATTATTCATGTTACAATTATCATACTATTTCAGATTATCTCAGAAGTCAACTAAGTAACATAACTCTTAAGAGTCACGGAATTATCTCCCATGTGACTCTCAAGAGTTATGTTACTTAGTTGATATTTAAAATTCTCCCTGCTTCCCTCTTATTTCCTTTGGTATCTCAGAAGTGTTTCAAAACGTAGGTGTCTAGTAACATATGATATTCAGTCAAGGAGAGAGGGAGCTGACTGTTGCCTAATTCTGGTGAGCCCTTAG
This sequence comes from Monoplex corrugatus, assembly GCA_030674185.1. NCBI lineage: Eukaryota > Metazoa > Mollusca > Gastropoda > Littorinimorpha > Ranellidae > Monoplex > Monoplex corrugatus. The sequence goes on along the minus strand of CM060309.1, from coordinate 98,316,386 downwards.
CCCCTCGTCTGGCAGCCCTGTCAAACAGTGATTTGCTCTGGATGGTAAATGAGTCAAACTCAGGGGTTCAGACTCATTTAATTGTCATAAACAATCTCTCAAAGATATCATGGGCATGAATAATAAAGCGGGCACATTGATCTGACTGCATTTATTCGTCTACATAACGTATTTCGTGCGCGCAGGGACAGAGAGGGGTTTGGAGAGGGAAGGAGAAAGAGACAGACAGACAGACAGAGCTTTAAGTCTGAATGCCACTGATCTATGATGAAGAAACTCTACCTCCCCCCCCCCCTCTCTCTCTCTCTCTGTCTGTCTGTCTTTCTCTCTTTCTCTGTCTCTCTCTTTGTTTAATGACAAAGAAACTAACATTGCTCTCCCCCCCCCTCTCTCTCTGTCTCTCTTTGTCTCTCCCCCCTCTCTCT
>CM060309.1:98303461-98310961 GCA_030674185.1 Monoplex corrugatus | reverse complement strand
AGGCATAAAACATACACATACAGAGATAAATAGAGGAAATGCAAAGAGGGGAACAAAGGAGAGAGAGGCATAAAACATACACATACAGAGATAAATAGAGGACATGCAAAGAGGGGAAGAAAGGAGACAGAGGCATAAAACATACACATACAGAGATAAATAGAGGAAATGCAAAGAGGGGAAGAAAGGAGAGAGAGGCATAAAACATACACATACAGAGCTAAATAGAGGACATGCAAAGAGGGGAAGAAAGGAGACAGAGGCATAAAACATACACATACAGAGATAAATAGAGGAAATGCAAAGAGGGGAAGAAAGGAGACAGAGGCATAAAACACACACATACAGAGATAAATAGAGGACATGCAAAGAGGGGAACAAAGGAGAGAGAGGCATAAAACATACACATACAGAGATAAATAGAGGACATGCAAAGAGGGGAAGAAAGGAGACAGAGGCATAAAAACATACACATACAGAGATAAATAGAGGAAATGCAAAGAGGGGAAGAAAGGAGAGAGAGGCATAAAACATACACATACAGAGATAAATAGAGGACATGCAAAGAGGGAACAAAGGAGAGAGAGGCATAAAACACACACATACAGAGATAAATAGAGGACATGCAAAGAGGGGAAGAAAGGAGAGAGAGGCATAAAACATACACATACAGAGATAAATAGAGGAAATGCAAAGAGGGGAAGAAAGGAGAGAGAGGCATAAAACATACACATACAGAGATAAATAGAGGAAATGCAAAGAGGGGAAGAAAGGAGACAGAGGCATAAAACATACACATACAGAGATAAATAGAGGAAATGCAAAGAGGGGAAGAAAGGAGAGAGAGGCATAAAACATACACATACAGAGATAAATAGAGGACATGCAAAGAGGGGAAGAAAGGAGAAGAGGCATAAAACATACACATACAGAGATAAATAGAGGAAATGCAAAGAGGGGAAGAAAGGAGACAGAGGCATAAAACATACACATACAGAGATAAATAGAGGAAATGCAAAGAGGGGAAGAAAGGAGAGAGAGGCATAAAACATACACATACAGAGATAAATAGAGGACATGCAAAGAGGGGAAGAAAGGAGAGAGAGGCATAAAACATACACATACAGAGATAAATAGAGGACATGCAAAGAGGGGAAGAAAGGAGAAGAGGCATAAAACATACACATACAGAGATAAATAGAGGAAATGCAAAGAGGGGAAGAAAGGAGAGAGAGGCATAAAACACACACATACAGAGATAAATAGAGGAAATGCAAAGAGGGGAAGAAAGGAGAGAGAGGCATAAAACACACACATACAGAGATAAATAGAGGAAATGCAAAGAGGGGAACAAAGGAGACAGAGGCATAAAACACACACATACAGAGATAAATAGAGGACATGCAAAGAGGGGAAGAAAGGAGACAGAGGCATAAAACATACACATACAGAGATAAATAGAGGAAATGCAAAGAGGGGAAGAAAGGAGACAGAGGCATAAAACATACACATACAGAGATAAATAGAGGACATGCAAAGAGGGGAAGAAAGGAGACAGAGGCATAAAACATACACATACAGAGATAAATAGAGGAAATGCAAAGAGGGGAAGAAAGGAGACAGAGGCATAAAACACACACATACAGAGATAAATAGAGGAAATGCAAAGAGGGGAAGAAAGGAGACAGAGGCATAAAACATACACATACAGAGATAAATAGAGGAAATGCAAAGAGGGGAACAAAGGAGAGAGAGGCATAAAACACACACATACAGAGATAAATAGAGGAAATGCAAAGAGGGGAACAAAGGAGAGAGAGGCATAAAACATACACATACAGAGATAAATAGAGGAAATGCAAAGAGGGGAAGAAAGGAGACAGAGGCATAAAACATACACATACAGAGCTAAATAGAGGACATGCAAAGAGGGGAAGAAAGGAGAGAGAGGCATAAAACATACACATACAGAGATAAATAGAGGACATGCAAAGAGGGGAAGAAAGGAGAGAGAGGCATAAAACATACACATACAGAGATAAATAGAGGAAATGCAAAGAGGGGAAGAAAGGAGAGAGAGGCATAAAACATACACATACAGAGCTAAATAGAGGAAATGCAAAGAGGGGAAGAAAGGAGACAGAGGCATAAAACATACACATACAGAGATAAATAGAGGAAATGCAAAGAGGGGAAGAAAGGAGACAGAGGCATAAAACACACACATACAGAGATAAATAGAGGAAATGCAAAGAGGGGAAGAAAGGAGACAGAGGCATAAAACACACACATACAGAGATAAATAGAGGAAATGCAAAGAGGGGAAGAAAGGAGAGAGAGGCATAAAACATACACATACAGAGATAAATAGAGGAAATGCAAAGAGGGGAAGAAAGGAGACAGAGGCATAAAACACACACATACAGAGATAAATAGAGGAAATGCAAAGAGGGAAGAAAGGAGAGAGAGGCATAAAACATACACATACAGAGATAAATAGAGGAAATGCAAAGAGGGGAAGAAAGGAGAGAGAGGCATAAAACACACACATACAGAGATAAATAGAGGAAATGCAAAGAGGGGAAGAAAGGAGACAGAGGCATAAAACATACACATACAGAGATAAATAGAGGAAATGCAAAGAGGGGAAGAAAGGAGACAGAGGCATAAAACATACACATACAGAGATAAATAGAGGAAATGCAAAGAGGGGAAGAAAGGAGAGAGAGGCATAAAACATACACATACAGAGATAAATAGAGGAAATGCAAAGAGGGGAACAAAGGAGAGAGAGGCATAAAACATACACATACAGAGATAAATAGAGGAAATGCAAAGAGGGGAACAAAGGAGAGAGAGGCATAAAACATACACATACAGAGATAAATAGAGGAAATGCAAAGAGGGGAACAAAGGAGACAGAGGCATAAAACATACACATACAGAGATAAATAGAGGACATGCAAAGAGGGGAACAAAGGAGACAGAGGCATAAAACATACACATACAGAGATAAATAGAGGAAATGCAAAGAGGGGAAGAAAGGAGAGAGAGGCATAAAACACACACATACAGAGATAAATAGAGGAAATGCAAAGAGGGGAAGAAAGGAGACAGAGGCATAAAACATACACATACAGAGCTAAATAGAGGACATGCAAAGAGGGGAAGAAAGGAGACAGAGGCATAAAACATACACATACAGAGATAAATAGAGGAAATGCAAAGAGGGGAAGAAAGGAGACAGAGGCATAAAACATACACATACAGAGATAAATAGAGGACATGCAAAGAGGGGAAGAAAGGAGAGAGAGGCATAAAACATACACATACAGAGATAAATAGAGGAAATGCAAAGAGGGGAAGAAAGGAGAGAGAGGCATAAAACATACACATACAGAGATAAATAGAGGACATGCAAAGAGGGGAAGAAAGGAGAGAGAGGCATAAAACATACACATACAGAGATAAATAGAGGACATGCAAAGAGGGGAAGAAAGGAGAGAGAGGCATAAAACATACACATACAGAGATAAATAGAGGAAATGCAAAGAAGGGAAGAAAGGAGAGAGAGGCATAAAACATACACATACAGAGCTAAATAGAGGAAATGCAAAGAGGGGAAGAAAGAGACAGAGGCATAAAACATACACATACAGAGCTAAATAGAGGAAATGCAAAGAGGGGAAGAAAGGAGACAGAGGCATAAAACATACACATACAGAGCTAAATAGAGGAAATGCAAAGAGGGGAACAAAGGAGACAGAGGCATAAAACATACACATACAGAGATAAATAGAGGACATGCAAAGAGGGGAAGAAAGGAGACAGAGGCATAAAACATACACATACAGAGATAAATAGAGGACATGCAAAGAGGGGAAGAAAGGAGAGAGAGGCATAAAACATACACATACAGAGATAAATAGAGGAAATGCAAAGAGGGGAAGAAAGGAGAGAGAGGCATAAAACATACACATACAGAGATAAATAGAGGACATGCAAAGAGGGGAAGAAAGGAGAGAGAGGCATAAAACATACACATACAGAGATAAATAGAGGACATGCAAAGAGGGGAAGAAAGGAGAGAGAGGCATAAAACATACACATACAGAGCTAAATAGAGGAAATGCAAAGAGGGGAAGAAAGGAGAGAGAGGAAAACGAGGACAGAGGAAGAAGAAGAAGAAGAAGGAAGAGAGTTTGGGGGTGGGGTGGGACTAGAGACAGAAATAGGGAAATAAGAGAATAAAAACAAACTTTTATATTCAAGGGTAATGGCGTAAAGAGACAGACAGACGGAGAGACAGACAGAGAGACTGACAGACAGACAGAGAGGTACAATACTTGGAGCTGATATGATTCATCATCATCAGGTGCCCTACCGCATGGCGTTGGCGACCATGGACTTCCAACCATCTCTATCTCTCGTTGCCCCCAGCATCTCCCCCACCCTCTTCATCCCCAGCCACTCTGCAAGTCCGTCCAGCATTCTCTCCCTGGGTCTACCTGGTGCTCTCTTTCCCTCCAGCTTCCCCGTTGTGACCAGGTGCTCCAAATCCCCCTTCCTCATAAAATGGCATATAAATGTTGCTTGTCTTTTCCTAATCTTCCTTATGAGTGATCTACTTGTGTCTGCCTCCATCAAGACTGTCTCGTTTGCTTTCTTTGCTGTCCATGGAACTCTCAACATTCTTCTGAGAAACCACATCTCGGCTGACTCGATCCTGTTCTGGCTTTGCTTGCTGGCTGTCGCATCCGTACAACAGTATTGGTTTTATATAACATTCAAGGACTCTCTTTCTGATGTTAATTGATAGGCATTTGTTGGTAAGAATGCTTGTCATCTTCTTGAATGCTGTTTTGGCTTGGCCGATTCTGCCAGCTATTTCCGATGTGCATCTGCCGTCTGATGAAATGACCGTTCCCAGGTATTTGAACTTATTAACCTGTGTCAAGGTTGTGCCATTTGCTGTTATGTTGCATGAGGGGATTTCATGTTTTTTACTGATCACCATGACTTCAGTCTTCCTGCTGTTTAGTTCCAACCCCTTACCTTTGCTTTCTATTTTTAGTATATTCACAAGGTTTTGTAGGTCCCTTTCATTTTCTGCAATTAGCACGGTGTCATCTGCGTACCGAATGTTGTTTATCATTTTCCCTCCAACCTTTAATCCAGGGTCTTCTTCTAGGTTTCTCATGATGTTTTCGCTATATAGTGAAAACAGATCTGGTGACAAATCACAACCCTGTCTGACTCCTCTTTTGATGTTTTGAAAAGAGCTTATATTGTTTTCTATTCTCATTGCAGCTGTTTGTTCCCAGTACATATTTCTGATTATTCGTAGATCTTTTCCATCAACATTGAGTCTCTCCAGTTGGTTGATCAATTCTTCATGTCGTACCCGATCGAAAGCCTTGGTATAGTCAACAAAGCATAAATACAAATCCTTATTCATCTCAACTGACCTCTCTATGATAGTTCTTAGGATGTATATGGCATTAATAGTTCCTGTCCCTTCCACAATTCCACACTGTTCTTCTGCTATTTCTCTTTTGATTCTATTCCTTGTCCTCATCATGATTATTCTTAACAGGATTTTTGTTACATGACTCATCAAACTGATTGTGCGATGGAGTTCGCAATCTATAGCCCCTGTCTTCTTTGGAAGTGCAATGAAAATTGATTTTTGACATATCTTTGGGGATTTTTCCAGTGTGATAAATTTCATTTAGGAGGACTGTTATTTTTTCTATGCCAAATTCCTCCAGAGCTTCAATCATCTGTAGTTATGTTGTCTGGTCCTGGGGCTTTTTCTGGTTTCATCTTTTTCAGTGCTGCTCTAACTTCAGCTTTCATTATGGGTGGTACTTCAAAGTTCTTTTTTATAATGTGTTCTTCGTTTCTGTCACCCTCAAAAAGGTCTTTAATGTACTCTCCCCATCTGTCCAGTATTTTGTCTTTTTCCATGATAAGCGTGCCATCTTTCGATTTTAAGCAACCAGTTGATGTGCAAGTATTTTTCCTGTGGACAATTTCTTCAATTCGTCTGTACATACCCTGAGGATCCATTCTGTGTCGTTCTTCTATCTCTTTGCATTTTGTGTTCAGCCAAGCTTCCTTAGCTTCATTGCACCTATGCCTGATTTCTTTGTTTATCTTCCTGTATATCTCCTCGTTTCTCTTTGCCTTCCTCCTTTCCTCCATCAGGCCCAAAATTTCATTAGTTATCCAGCTCTTTTTTGCTTTTCTATCTGCCTTAGGGATTTCTTCACAAGCTTCATTTATAGAACTTCTCAACTTTGTCCATTGTTCCTCACTGTCAACAACGTCTTCCAGAGCACTGAATTTGTTTTGAACATGTACATTAAATTTTCGACGTATCATATCATTATGATTACAGGCCAAAAACCCCATCCATGGGAGGGAACCAACACACACACACTTGTCACTGAACACAGTGATACACACCAAACACCAACATGACCTTACATAGCTACATGAAACTGATATTCTAATTGTTAAATCTCAATTCCGCTAAACGTAAACACGTAATGCGTCACGTTGCTACAGTCGCCATACTTTTTTCACAGAGAGAGAGAGAGACAGAAAAGAGAAGGACGGAAGACAGAAATGGAAGACAAAAGAATGGAGAACAGAAATCGACAGGCAGAGACAGAGAGAATGAAAGATAGAAAGTGCAGAATGAATAAAAGACAGAGAGACAAAGAAAGAAGAAGTAAGACAAAAAACAAAACAAAAACAAAACAAAAACAACGACAAGGGTAGTCGCTGTAACAATTTCCACTTCTGTAAATAAATGATAACAGAAATTCCTGATTTTGTACATATCCAGGTCACCCTGACCATGAATAAACTTAAGTTGTCAAATAAAATATTACGCGACGCTGCACTGGTAGACTGTGACAACAGCCACAGCAGAATTCCAGTATTGTCAGAAGTTCCCGACGAGGTGTAATCACATCCCTGCCACAAAAGTGCTAACTCAGGCACTTTCTTTTTGTTCGTCCTTGACCTTAACCATGACACCCTGTCCCCTACCCCCCCCCTCCAACCTATGCACTCGCAACCCCAAAACAGCCTCCACTTTTTCCCAGATTTGGCAAAGCTGTATCCCGAAACAGCTGAGAAAATCCTGCTGTCATGGACACACACACACACACACACACATATATATATACTCCTAATCATAATTTAAGGGCCACTTCTTCCTTCCTCTCTAATTTTAAGTTGAAATAATTGACAATGTTTAGAATTGATTCTATGTTTTATTTCATCATTTCCACACCTGTTTTGGAAAAAGAAATTAGCACAATGACCCATTAGTGAACAGCACATGCATTTAAAGGAACATCCCCCCCTTTTCAAAAACCAGAAAGTGTCAGATTTGGCCAATCTGTTTTCAATATCGCGTGTGTCCGCCCCGAGCCTGGATGCATGCTTCACAGCGCCGATGCATCGACCCCACAAGGGTACGGA
>CM060309.1:98290961-98298461 GCA_030674185.1 Monoplex corrugatus | reverse complement strand
GAGAGACAGACAGACAGACAGACAGACAGACAGAGCAAAAAAGGAGAAACTGGCGGAGGGGAAAGAATGAAGGGACCACAACCTTTTTTTATTATAACACGGCCCTACTTTTTTGCCTATTGATCGTCCACGCACGTGCATCGCGCGCCTAATTTGCATACGGAGCGCCGCCGGTGAAGGGGAAATAACTTACAGCGAAAGACTCGCCCTGCGACATCGACACCACAAAAGCCCTGCTGTCAAAACCTACGATGCAACCAGCGCGCGTGTTCAAAACTGTGTGCGTGTGTGCGTTGGTGTGCCTGTGCCTGATTTTTGGGACGTGGAAAAGTGAGAGCGACTTTTGAGTCTCAAAATGAGTCGGAAACAGAAAGAGATTTGAGTTTTCCAGAGTGCAGTTTAGTCTTTGTTTGTTCCTTCGTTCGGTCGCACGTGTGTGTGGGGTTTTTTTTTCCCTTGCAATATACAGGACAGGTTGGGGGATTTATAATCAGTTTTGACGAAGGTTTGTTGAGTTTTTGTTTGAATTATCAGTGTTGTTGTTGTTGTTGTTGTTGTTGTTGTTGTTGTTGTTGTTGTTGTTGTTTGTTGTTGTTGTAAGTTGGTCCAGGTGTGTTAAAGTTTTGTCTTCGTCGTGTTTGAGTATGGATATTTCAATTCTGTTTTGTTTATAAAGAACTTTACCGATGGAATAACCAAAAATACATTGAATACCATTCAAATTTTGCAGGAAACGCGACAATCATAAACTTACTTAAAGCACTTTTCGCATGTTTGTTTGTTTCCTTGTTTGTTTGTTTGTTTGTTTGTTTGTTTGTTTTGTGTTCCTTTGGTGTTTCTTTTGTTTCAGGTTGTTTCGTTTTTGTTTTGTTTTTTACTTCGAAGTATGTTGGAGTTTGGTTGGTTGGTTGGTTGGTTGTGTTGTGTTGGTTGGTTGGGTTTTTGTTGTTTGTTTTTGTTTGTTATAGTTTTTAATACTTTATTTGTTTCTAGTTTTTTTGTCTGTTTCTAATTTCATTTTTCTTTGTTATTTTGTTTCTCTGTTTCTTTGTTCCTCATTTCCCGCTCATGACTTTTGAGTGTTGTTGTGATGGTGTGTGTGTTTTCTCTGTAATGCTGGATTGAATCTTCACTACTTCTTTAATGTCAGGTCAGTTCTACATTATCATTGCTTTGCATTGTTTGTCCATGGGTGTTTTGGTGTGAAGCTATAATGACATCTTGCAAGACAGCCCTTCGTTTTATATTAACTGATCTTATAATTACAGTCAGAGTGTTTGGATTGTCTCTTTCTTTCTTTCTTTCTTTCTTTCTTTCTTTCTTTCTTTCTTTCTTTTTTTTTTCTTTTTCTTTTCTTTTTTTTTTTTTTTGTTGGTTGGTTGGTTGGTTGGTCGTTTGTTTGTTGTATGTTTTTATGTTTATTTGTTCGCTGGGTTGTTTGTTTTTAGTTTTGATCTTGTCTAACAGTAACCCGCTGTCTAATGTACTGGTAGACCACAGCCCTGAGTCTGTGTGTTCTTGGTTCAAGAAGGACTCGCTGCACTCGGGCAGTTGCATATGTGCTCCACCCAACTCTGCCAGTAGTTATCTAGCCGACTGCTTCGGCCTGGGCTTTTACACGTACGTCCGTGTTTTGTTGTTTTCGTTTTTGTTAATTGGTCAGTGTTGTTATTGGTTTTAGTTGTTGTTTGTTTTTGTGTTCAGCCTTGTCAGTTAGGAAGTCGTACTACGTTTTCTGCTGTGTACATGCTGGGAGTTTTCGTGTTTCCGCAAGATACCCAATACTGACACGGCTTACGGGATCTTTAACGTGCGTATTTGATGCTACGCGGGCGTAAACACAGGTAGGAGGTTCAGGGCACTAGCAGGCCTGCACACGTTGTGAAATGTATGGGCTAGTGGTCCATGCACCTGACTAGTGCAGGAGAAAACCGGGTTCAAATCACAGATCAGAAATGGTATTCTCCCCTTACCACCCTCCCGCCCACTATCTATTATATCTTAGGAGACGGTCCAAGCGCTAATCTTTAAAATGAGGTGATAACCGAGAATAACGCACTCTTAAAGATCTTTAACGTGCGCAGAGTGCGTTTTTCTCGGTTATCAACAGCCCGAATTTCACATGGTAAATCCACTGTGACAAAGAAAGAACAAAAACAAAAACCAAAAAGAAATACACAAAATGTTGACCTCGAGAGTGAAAAATCTCCATCCCTTACCACCAGGCCAATACCATGGAGGCTGGAACCTAAGACCTTTTAGTTACAAGATCAGTGTCCTGACCACTCGACTATCGCTACCGTTGAATCACAAAACAACGATTTGTACAATTATTGTCTGCATTTTCCATCAACTTCAGATTTTTTTTAATAATTATTGTCTTTATTTTCCATCAACTTCAGAAATTTTTATTTTCGATAACTCTGAATTATCATCATCATTAGGATCAAAACACTTGCATCAAGAGGCCTTCTCCTCTGAGGACCTTCTGTTGTCCAGCTCTCCCCTGAGTTTCTCACTTCTGATCATATCGATTGCAATCAACAGAATGCTTGTGAAGGACAAAATGACAGGGAACATTTGTTTGTTTATCCCTTTTCTCACATTGAACACAGCAGAACGGAAGTTTCAGTCTTTTTCTCAAAATGTTTGTATCTGGTGTTTGTTTGTTTGTTTGTAATCTTACGCTTGACAAATTTGCGCCTGTCTTGTCTTGTTGTATTAAATACGCGTTCGTATTCTTCTTTCGTGTTTTTTTCTGGTTCCTGTTTGCTTGAACGTGGGTAGTCACATTTGTTTTGGATTTGTTTGTTTGTTTGTTTTTGTTTCGATTTGTTGCTGCAGTTGTTGTTGTTGTTGTTGTTTTGTTGTTGTTGTTTGTTTTAATTACTGCGTCGTTCTTCTGTCTTTCGTTCGACCGTTCATTGCCCCACTGTTCTTCCTTCCTTACTTTGTTTAGTTCTTTAACTGTCTCGCTTTTATTTGATAACAACATGTATAAGTAACATTCGTGATCTTACTGTGAAAAAGAAGTAATCTCAAGCATATTGTCCTGTTTTTCAATAATGTTCTGTTTACATTATTATTCTCACACATACACGCACACGCACGCACGCGCACACAAATACACACAATACACACGCACACGACTAACACACACACATCTAACCTAGCTAGCCAAACACTCCAACATCTTGCAAACTTGTACGATTGAAGTACGAACTCACCAGAAAAAGAAGAAGAAAACAGAAAAGAAGGAGGAGGAGATAAGTGTGAGAGAGAGAGAGACAGGGGGTGGGGAAAATATTATGAAGGATAAAGAAACAGAGAAATGGATGAATGAGTGGATGGTTGGATGAATGGATGGATGGTTGGATGAGCACCATTGTCATCAACAACACCATGATAAGCAGCAGCATCATTATCTTTATCATCATCATTTCTATCGCCATCGTCACCACTACTACTGTCATCGTCGTCGTGGTCGTCATCAGAATCATCATCAACGTCGTCATCGTCATCACCGTCACTGCCTTTTTGATTTTGTAAACTTTCCGATTTTTCGCGCGCACTGTGCAGGCAATATAATGCTGCACAGTCTGCATACACCTTCTTTGGTGGGCGTACGTACTGGGTGTTTTTGACGTGACCACAATCCACGGGACACTGACAGGCCTTACAGGATCTTACGTGGTATTCGATGTTCTGAGTGCCTTTAGAAACTTCAGGCACCAACAGGTCCGCACACATGCTGACCTACACGATTGGTGGGGGAGAGGGGAATCTCCACTCTTTACCCACCAGGCAGGAGGTACCCAGGTAGGATCGAACCCCAGACCTTCTGATAGGAAGTCTAACGTCTTACCCACTTGGCTAACGCATCCGTCTCCAAACCTTGATCCAGACACAACCTGGCATCAGTAAATAAAGAAGACTTATCTTTCACACATCATGGACCCGCAATCTGTGAGATAATGGCTTCATCCATGGACAACTGATCAGAAAACAATCACGAGAGCTGGGAATCATCGAGGCGTACTTAGCAGCGTTATCATTTCCCTCATCAGAGACATCAACACCATCATAAAAACGTGGCCTTCACCTCCTGTCCTTAAATCACAGGTTAGGGTTCATCGATCGTCACGGTGTTAGTGGTTATCGCAGTAGACAACCGACCGGAAGGTTGTGGAGTCGAATCCCATCAGTCCTATCAAAATCATTGTGGGATCTTTCGGTACCGACAGTCTCCTACTTAGATTTGATGTATGCTATGGGCTCATTAGGAAGACACACACAAAAAGTCACCCGAGTCTCTTCCACTTCACGGATGCGTTATTGAGGATGTTGCTCAAATCTCCTAACCAACACCGCAGGTGTCTCTCGGGCCTGGTTGACGCCAGGATATACAATGACAGTAAGCGTGGAGTACAGTCCAGTCACGTAGTCTCAATCTTAGATGAACTCCACAGCATCATCATTATCATCCCCGTTCTCATCATTATCAAGGCATCGTAAAAATAAAAACTGTCCCAGTGAAATTCCGACTGTTCTTAATTCTCGGGCTTGGTTGACGCCAGGATAGATTATGGAAATAAGAGTAGAGTACAGCCCTGTCGCGTGGTCTCAATCCTAGATGGAACTCCATAGCATCATGATTATTACCATCGTCATTATCATTACAGAACTTGAAAAATTCAGAATTCTATTGCCATTAACTTGTTCGGATTTTTCACGTCCTGACTAAGATATCCTCGCCAACAAAAAGAATGACCTTATTCAGATTGTTCAGCTCATTTTTCAGACCTCTGTAGGCAGGCTCTCATACATTATTATTTGCTATTATCTGTATTAGAAATATATTAGTTATAAATTGTTATTTTGTTTAATCGTTACAAACTGTTATTTAATTTCACTAGTTTTATTTGTTACTTAATTTGTATATAAAATAGTTCATTATTGCATTTTATTGTTTGATTTAATCGCTACAAATTGTTATATGATTTCACTAGTTACATTTGTTATTTGGTTTATCATAAACTGTTATTCAATTAACAGTTATGGTTTTTTGATGTTACTAAACTGTTATAAACTGTTACAGTAATTGTTTTAACTGTTATTTAATTGCTATAACATGTTATTTGGTTTAACTGCTGTCGTTTGATATAAAAGTTACAAGTTGTTATCTGAGTTGATTGTCCGCTTATTTCCTTCAGCACACCATTCCATCTGTCTACAATCACATTTGTGAACAGACATTGAAATAATTCCTTCCTTCCTTCCTTCCTTCCTTCCTTCCTTCCTTCCTTCCTTCCTTCCTTCCTTCCTTCCTTCCTTCCTTCCTTCCCTTTCCTTCCTTCCTCCTTTCCTTCCTTCCTCCTTTCCTTCCTTCCTTCCTGCCTGCCTTCCTTCCTTCCTTCCTTCCTTCCTGCCTTCCTTCCTTCCTTTCTTCCTTACTTCCTCCTTTCCTTCCTTCCTCCTTTCCTTCCTTCCTTCCTTCCTTCCCTCTTTCTTTCCTCATTTCCCTCCTTTTTTCCTTCTTCTTTTCCTTCCTCTGGCATCACTCGAGATTGTCTTTATTGATTAGCAGACAATCACAGGACCTCCAGCCCTTCAGCAAAAACGACGATTAATGCTCTAATTGTGCGATACATAGCCTAGCGGTTAAAGCACCTGCCTAAGGCGTGAGAAGTCTGGGTTCCAATCACAGATCGGACAGGGATTCCTCTCCTCCCCCTCCCACCCTCCACTGCACTAGATCTTTTGTGGTGGTCTTGGTGCTGGTCTTTCGAATGAGATGTTAATCCGAGAGTCCTGTGTGCAGCACGCAATCAGCGCACGTTAAAGATCCCATGCAACAGAGGGATCGCCCCTGGCAAAATTATGCAAGAAAGAAATCCACTCCGATACTGTAAACATCAATACGTTAATACACAAATACAAACAAAAGAAGAGTGGCACTGTGCCGCGGCGCCATGTTCTCTCTGAGGGAGAGGAATCCGAATTTTACGTGGTATGTTCATTGTGACAAAAAAAGAGAAATACACACAAATGATCATGTCAGAATTATCTACAAATTATCATATCAGAATTATTTACAAATGATCATGTCAGAATTATCTACAAATGATCATGTCAGAATTATCTACAAATGATCATGTCAGAATTATCTACAAATGATCATGTCAGAATTATCTACAAATTATCATGTCAGAATTATCTACAAATGATCATGTCAAAATTATCTACAAATGATCATCTCAGAATTATCTACAAATTATCATATCAGAATTATCTACAAATGATCATGTCAGAATTATCTACAAATGATCATGTCAGAATTATCTACAAACGATCATGTCAGAATTATCTACAAACGATCATCTCAGAATTATCTACAAATGATCATGTCAGAATTATCTACAAATGATCATGTCAGAATTATCTACAAATGATCATGTCAGAATTATCTACAAATTATCATATCAGAATTATCTACAAATGATCATGTCAGAATTATCTACAAATGATCATCTCAGAATTATCTACAAATGATCATGTCAGAATTATCTACAAATGATCATGTCAGAATTATCTACAAATGATCATGTCAGAATTATCTACAAATGATCATGTCAGAATTATCTACAAATGATCATGTCAGAATTATCTACAAACGATCATGTCAGAATTATCTACAAACGATCATGTCAGAATTATCTACAAATGATCATGTCAGAATTATCTACAAATGATCATGTCAGAATTATCTACAAATGATCATGTCAGAATTATCTACAAATGATCATGTCAGAATTATCTACAAATGATCATGTCAGAATTATCTACAAATGATCATGTCAGAATTATCTACAAATGATCATGTCAGGATTATCTACAAATGATCATGTCAGAATTATCTACAAACGATCATGTCAGAATTATCTACAAATGATCATGTCAGAATTATCTACAAATGATCATGTCAGAATTATCTACAAATGATCATGTCAGAATTATCTACAAATGATCATGTCAGAATTATCTACAAATGATCATGTCAGAATTATCTACAAATGATCATGTCAGAATTATCTACAAATGATCATGTCAGGATTATCTACAAATGATCATGTCAGAATTATCTACAAACGATCATGTCAGAATTATCTACAAATGATCATCTCAGAATTATCTACAAATGATCATCTCAGAATTATCTACAAATTATCATGTCAGAATTATCTACAAATGATCATGTCAGAATTATCTACAAATGATCATGTCAGAATTATCTACAAATGATCATCTCAGAATTATCTACAAATGATCATCTCAGAATTATCTACAAATTATCATGTCAGAATTATTTACAAATGATCATGTCAGGATTATCTACAAATTATCATGTCATAATTGTCTACAAATTATCATGTCAGATTTACCAATAAATTATCATGTCTAATTTACCTACAAATTATGATGTCAGATTTACCTATAAGT
>CM060309.1:98278461-98280961 GCA_030674185.1 Monoplex corrugatus | reverse complement strand
GTGTCGTCTGTGTGTGTATATATGTGTGTGTGTGTGTGTGTGTGTGTGTGTGTGTGTGTGTGTGTGTGTGTGTGTGGTGTGTGTGTCGTGTGTGTGTGTGTGTGTGTGTGTTGTGTGTGTCTGTGTGTGTTTTGTGTGGTGTGTGTGTGCGTGTGTGTGTTGTTGTGTGTGGTGTGTGTTGTGCGTGTGTCTGTGTGTCTGAGTCTCTGCGTGTGTGTGTCTGTGCCGCTGTGTTTGTGTCTGTGTCGGTATCTTGTGTGTGTGGGAGCGGGATGTGTGTACGAGAAAAACATTCCGATTTTCAGATGATCTATTTGTATAGGCCATAACCCCTCATGACCAGCAGTGAATTACAAAATACATCTATATAGAGAGAGAAAGAGGGAGAGAGAAAGAGAGAGAGAGAGAGAGAGAAAGAGAGAGAGAGGAAGAAGGGAAGAAGAGATGGTTCAGATTTCAGACTTCAGAGAGAGAGAGAGAGAGGAAGAAGGGAAGAGAGAGATGGTTCAGATTTCAGACTTCAGAGAGAGAGAGAGAGAGAGGAAGAAGGGAAGAGAGAGATGGTTCAGATTTCAGACTTCAGAGGAGAGAGAGAGAGAGAGAAAAGACAGAGACAGAGAGAGGGGAGAGAAAGAGAGCAGATGTCAGACTTCACAGTGAGAGAGAGAGAGGGGGGAGGGAAAAGTTCAGAATCAGACTTCAGATAGAGAAAGATGGAGAGAAGAGGGGGGAGGTAGGTGGAAGACAGAAAGATGGAGAGAGAGGGGTAAGTGAAGAGAGAAGAGAGTTCAGATTTCAGGCTTCAGATAGAGAGACAGGGAGAGAGAGAGGCAGGCAGACAGACAGACAGACAGACAGACAAAGACAGGGACAGAAGGGTAAGGGAAGAGAGAGTTCAGATTTCAGACTTCAGAGAGAGAGAGAGAGGCAGACAGACAGACAGAGAGAGACAGACAAAGACAGGGACAGAAGGGTAGGGAAGAGAGAGTTCAGATTTCAGACTTCAGGGAGAGAAAGGGAGAGAAAGAGAGGGGGGGAAGAGAGAGAGATAGTGCAGATTTCAGACTACAGAGAGAGAGAGAGAGAAGGAAGGGAGAGAAAGAGAGAGTGAGCAGATGTCAGACTTCAGAGAGAGAGAGGGGGGATAGGGTAAGAGGGAGAGAGAGTTCAGACTCAGACATCAGATACAGAGAGAGAGGGGGAGAGAGAGGGGGAGAGAGAGAGAGAAAGAAAGAGAGAGAGAAGATTTCAGAGTTCAGAAAGAGAGAGGGCGCCACGGTGCGAGTGAGTGCTGGTGGTGCGTGCGTGTGTGTATGACGTCTGTGTGTTGTGTGTGTGTGTGTGTGAGTGGGTAGTGGTGTGTGTGTGTGTGTGTGTGTGTGTGTGTGTGTGTGTGTGTGTGTGTGTGTGTGTGTGTGTGTGTGTGTGTGTACTCTATCATATGTTTCATTGTGAATGTTGAAAGTAGCATAAAAACATACTTAAACATTATTTCATACATGTACAATCGGTTGCTTACTCAATGGTGATAAACACAGAAAGGTCAGAGAAGAACATACTTTATAGACTCCTTGATCCTACCAAAATAACTTTGCATTGGCAAAGTCTTGGGTTGAAGTGGGGAAGGGGGTAAGAACAGGACTATGAAACACTGACACCACCGGAATAATGGAAACATTCAGACTGGCAGCGAACAGGCCAGGTTTTGATATTGTGGACTGGGATTGAACTCAAAACATCAGATCTTGAGTCCTTAAAACCCACCCTGACCACAGGAGAAGATTGACTGACTGATCGAGCGACCGACTGATTGATTGATTGATTGAACTGAGGGCAATGAAGCTCTGTTCGCAATTCCGCCCATAAAAATGTAAAAGAAATACAATACATAATAACAATACAGAAACAGTGGACGAAAAGAGGAAGAACAAAATAATATCTGTATTTATGTAAGCATTGTTTTTAAATTGTCAAAAACTATTTTCCGTGTGAAATCCTGGCTCTCCCCCCCCCTGGAATACACGTCGCCACAGCCCAGCACCACTCTCTTAAACGACCCTGGTTTAATTTGCCGGTTGAATAGGAGTCTGGGACATTTTCTTTCCTCTCCATAGAATCACCCTGGCTTTTCAGGGACAGATGGCTTCCAGTTTGTTCACACGTTTTTCAGTGTTTAAAGCCCTCGCCTGGGATTTGGAGTTTGTTCGAAAGAGATTCATCCGACTCGGACAGTTCCATATGCGCTCCACCCCAATCTGTCAGCTAGAGGCGTGGACTGGACTTCTCATCTCTCCAGATCCAATCCCACCCCGCCTGTCTTGACGCTTCAATCCTTCTGATGGGGTGTCCCTTGGCTGTGGGCTTCAGACTTTTCAGTTCATAGTTCCCACTTCCCTCAGCGTTCTTTGCAACTTTGCCAGCAGCACTGGGTTCTGCACTGGCTCATATATCGTTTAACAGAGAACTGCTGGCAGACTTGGGTGAAGCCCATAAGGAATTG
>CM060309.1:98270961-98273461 GCA_030674185.1 Monoplex corrugatus | reverse complement strand
TTGGTTGGTTTATTGGTTGGTTGGTTGGTTGGTTGGTTGGTTGGTTGGTTGGTTGGTTTATTGGTTGGTAGGTTGGTTGGTTGGTTGGTTGATTGGTTGGTTGTTTGGTTGGTTGGTTGGTTTGGGGAGTTGTTTGTATGTTTGTTTGTTTGTTTTGGGGCTTGTTCTTTTGTTTTTTTGGGGGGTTATTTGTTTGGGGGTTGTTTGTTTCTTTGTTTCTTGTTTTGGGTTCTTTGTTTTGTTTTGTTTTTGTTTGCTTGTTTCTTTCTTTCTTTCTTTCTTTCTTTGTTCGTTTGTTTGTGGAGTTTTTGGTTTATTTGTTGTTGTTTTTTCACAATGGATTTACCATGTAAAATTTGGTCTGCTCTTCCGAGGGACAGCACGTCGCCATTGTGCAGCGCCACCAATTGCATGTTTTTCCCTCATTCATTTTGCATGCGTGAAATGTTTACCCTAATGAAAGTGCAATTTTTCACACAATTTTGCCAGCGACGGCTCCTTTCTTGCCGTGGGATCTTTAACGTGCGTTGAATGCGTGTGTTCTGTGTATAAATGAGACAGAGAGAGGGAGGGAGGGAAGGAGAGAGAGGGGGAGGGAGGGAAGGAGAGAGGGAGGGAGAGAGAAAGAGAGAGAGAGAGGGAGAGAAAAAGACACAGAGAGAGACAAAGACAAAGAGAGAGAAATACAGAAAGACAGACAGAGACAAAAACAGAGAGGGGGGGAGAGAAAGAGAGACAGACAGACACAGACAGAGAGACAGAGGACAGACAGACAAAGGTTGTTATTCTCATTAGCAGTTTCATACAGACATCAACACAACTGACCTGACGGCCAAAATAAACCGTCTCAGACGTACAGTCTGTGTTGAAAATAACCTGGACATCAGTGACAGGAGACAAACAGCCTGAAATTAGGAGGGGTGGCAGCACAGACAGACAGACAGAGAAAGACAGAGAGAGAGACTGAGAGACAGAAAGAGAGAGAGAGACTGAAAGAGAGAGAGAGATTGAGAGAGAGAGAGAGATTGAGAGAGAGAGAGAGAGGACTGAGAGACAGAAAGAGAGAGAGACTGAGAGACAGAAAGAGAGAGAGACAGAAAGAGAGAGAGAGACTGAAAAAGAGAGACAGACTGAGAGAGAGAGAGAGAGAGATTGAAAGAGAGAGAGAGGACTGATAGACAGAAAGAGAGAGACAGAAAGAGAGAGAGACAGAAAGATAGAGAGAGACTGAGAGAGAGAGAGAGAGAGAGAGAGAGAAAGAAAGAAAGACTGAAAGAGACAGAAAGACTGAGAGAGACAAAGACTGTGAGAGAGAGAGAGAAAAAGAGAGAAAGAGAAAGAAAGATTGAGAGAGAGATAGAAAGAGAGAGACACAAAGACTGAGAGACAGACAGACAGACAAAGGGAAACTGGAAAGAAGAAGAAATCAAAAGCTATTACTTCCACCGACGCAAACATGGATACCATCGTCACATTTGTAGGTCACAGCGAGACACAAGGAGCCAAACAAAGAGACAAACACACAGACAGACAGACAAACAGAAACACAGACAGATACAGACAGACAAACAGAGACACATACAGATACAGACAGACAAACAGAGACACATACAGATACAGACAGACAAACAGAGACAGACAGATACAGACAGACAAATACAGACAGACAAACAGACAAACAGAGACACAGACAGATACAGACAGACAAACAGAGACACAGACAGATACAGACAGACAAACAGAGACAGACAGATACAGACAGAGACACAGACAGATACAGACAGACAGACAGACAAACAGAGACACAGACAGATACAGACAGACAAACAGACAGATACAGACAGACAAACAGAGAGACACAGACAGATACAGACAGACAGACAGACAGACAGAGACACAGACAGATACAGACAGACAAACAGACAGATACAGACAGACAAACAGAGACACAGACAGATACAGACAGACAAACAGAGACACAGACAGATACAGACAGACAGACAGAGACACAGACAGATACAGACAGACAGACAGACAGAGACACAGACACATACAGATAGACAAACAGACACAGACAGATACAGACAGACAGACAGGACACAGACAGATACAGACAGACAAACAGAGACACAGACAGATACAGACAGACAAACAGAGACACAGACAGATACAGACAGACAAACAGAGACACAGACAGATACAGACAGACAAACAGACACAGACAGATACAGACAGACAGACAGAGACACAGACAGATACAGACAGACAAACAGAGACACAGACAGATACAGACAGACAAACAGAGACACAGACAGATACAGACAGACAAACAGAGACACAGACAGATACAGACAGACAAACAGAGACACAGACAGATACAGACAAACAGAGACACAGACAGATACAGACAGACAAACAGAGACACAGACAGATACAGACAGAGACACAGACAGATACAGACAGACAAACAGAGACATAGACAGATACAGACAGAGACACA
>CM060309.1:98265961-98268461 GCA_030674185.1 Monoplex corrugatus | reverse complement strand
AAGGTTAACCTCTCTCTCTCTCTCTCTCTCTCTCTCTCTCTCTCCTCTCTCTCTCTCTCTCTCTCTCTCTCTCTCTCTCTCTCTCTGATTACATGAAAAGATCTGCATAAATCATACGACCTTTTCACGTTATCGATTCCAAACAGACTAACAGATCCGTGAACTTTTTGCTGACTATAGTTTTCTATAATGGGGCAATGTGTATTTATGAGACAATGGGATCGTTGGGAGTTCTAACAGCACTGTCTTCCTTTAATTGGGTTTTGAAGTATTCGTTTCTTTGTGACAAGTCTAAAGGGAGAGCCAGGCAACGTGGCGACGTGGTCAGCGCAATGGCTTGCTGATTGGCAGTCGTGGGTTTGAATCTCCCATCGATCCACAAAATTACTGTGGGATTTTTGGGCCCCAGCTCCTACCCAGAACGGAGTGTGCTTTGGGCTTGTTGCGAGGACTGGGACCACGTGGCCTTGCGGGGATGACCCACAGAGGGTGTTGTTTTAACCAACACTGCAGGTGTCTGTGTTTTTCAAGCCTGGTTGATGCCGCGATATGTTATGATGGTGAGCGTAGAGTACAGCCCTGTCACGCAGTTTCAATGAGAAATGAAACACCACAGCATCATCACCATCATTCCCATAATCACAGCATTGAAAAAACAGACAAACAAACAAAATTGTTCCAGATTCTGCAGACCTTAAAGCCTTGCTTTTATAGTGACCTCAGTGTCGGTGGGGTTCGGGGTGTGTTCGTTCCTTATTTCTTTAACGTCTATTCACATGTTTACTTTTAGACGATTAGAGGTGTGTCGGAGAGCCAAAATGATCGGCGCGGGGGTAGTGACACAGAAGTTATTCAGAAGACTGGGGCAGCAAGAAAAAAATTTAAATGAACACTGTATCCTTGATCATGTCGTGTGTATCAACCCTTTGGTAAGCATTACGTATATCGGAATGGGATTAGGCACGTCTGTCAGAAAGACATTTGTGACCTCACCACCACGAAATCAGTCTTAACTTGCAGCAAAAGGTTACTGACGGTCTATCTGTGGTGTTTTGACTTTTTCTCAAAATTGATTTCTGTAGACTATAATCTATCCCCCACAGAAATTTTCTCGAAAAAATATTATTAATCAATTTAAAATGGTATTTTAATGCACTGATTGCAGCAGAAAGAACGCAATTTCCTACCAAAGTACCTATTTTTGTCTCTTATTATGACCCGTAACCTGTACATACCCGCACATGTAATATACTGACAGAAAGCTCTTTGGTGCACCTTTCAGATAATGACAGCTAAAATTAGAAACAAACTGGGTCAAAGCCACCAAATAAAAAATTCAAGGAAAACGTGTAGGAGAGCACACAAAAACTTTAGAGACCGTTTTCTCAAAATGGCCGTCATACAACTTAATGACTTTAAACCTACATAACTTCTACTTTTTTTTTTTTTTTTTGAGTACAAGCTTAATCCAGGTACCAAAATAATTAGCAGAATGTACACTTTCCAGTGATATGTTATATCTCAAAATGCTCAAAATGCTAGTTAAGGCTGATTTTGTGCTGGCAGGTCACTATTTGTAGTTTGTCTTTGTTCCATCTCTCTTTTCTCTCTCTCTCTCTCTCTCCTCCTCTCTCTCTCCTCTCCTCTCCTTCTCTCTCTCATCTCTTTCTCTCTCCTCTCCATTCTCTCTCTCTCTTCCTCTTCTCTTCTCTTCTCTCTCCTCCTCTCTTCTCTCTTCTCTCTCTCTCTCTTTCTCTCTTTCTCTCCTCTCTCTTCTCTCTCTCTCTCTCTCTTCTCTCTCTCTCTCTCTCTCTCTCTCTCTCTCTCTCTCTCTTCTCTCTTCCTCTCTCTTCCTCTCTCTCTCTCTCTCTCTTCTCTCTCCTCCTCTCTCTCTCTCCTCTCTCTCTCTCTCTCTCTCTCTCTCTCTCTCTCTCTCTCTCTCTCTCTCTTCTCTCTCTTCTCTCTCTCCTCTCTCTTCTCTCTCTCTCTCTCTCTCTCTCTCTTCTCTCTCTCTCTCTCTCTCTCTCTCTCTCTCTCTCTCTCTCTCTCTCTCTCTCTCTCTCTCTCTCTCTCTCTCTCTCCTTCTCTCTCTCTCTCTCTCTCTCTCTCTCTCTCTCTCTCTCTCTCTCCTCTCTCTCCTCTCTTCTCTCTCTCTCTCTCTCTCTCTCTCTCTCTCCTCTCTCTCTCTCTCTCTCTCCTCTCTCCTCTCTCTCTCTTCTCTCTCCTCTCTCTCTCTCTCTCTCTCTCTCTCTCTCTCTCTCCTCTCTCTCTCTCTCCTCTCTCTCTCTCTCTCTTTCTCTCCTCTCTCCTCTTTTCTCTCTCCTCTCTCTCTCTCCTCTATCTCTCATCCTCTCACATAACGTCTTATCTTTCTTTAGTCTGTCTCGTCTCTCTTCTGCATCTTTCTCCTTCTCTCTCTCCTACCTCATTTCTCTCTCTTCTCTCTCTCTCTTCTCTTCTCTCTCTCTCTCTCTCTCTTCTCTCTCTCTCTCTTCTTCTC
>CM060309.1:98243461-98260961 GCA_030674185.1 Monoplex corrugatus | reverse complement strand
GTTACGCCAGTCATCTCTCTTCATCTCCAAATCTCCCATCAACTCTTCACCTCCTTGTCTCACCCTCCCACCCCCTTTCCTCTTATTCCCTCCGCTAAACACAAAATGATCAAGCCATTCAAACAATCTCCCTGTTTATTAAACAAAATCACCACCAAAAAAAATCCAGATTTTGTTCTTTTTAAAGTCACTGTGATTTTAGAAAAAGCTTCCGTTGAAATACAACTTGACGAGAAGTGGGGGGGAGGGGGGGGCTGTGGTAGACTATGACATCGGTGAAAACAGTTTATATATCTCCTGTCAAAAGTTTCTGAGAAAGTACTTTACACATATCTTTTTCAGAGTAATGAAAGACGCAAACACAAAAAGAGCGTTAATGAAGAAGATTAGGAAAGGACAAGCAACATTTGTAGGACATTTTATGAGACAAGAGAAATTTGAGTACCTAGTCACAACAGGAAAGCTAGATGGAGAAAGAGCATAATTTGAGCATATAGTCACAAAGGAAAGCTGGAAGGAAAAAGAGCACCAGGGAGAATATATAGAACAGTTTTGCACAGCGGATGGGAACAGAAAGGGTAGGAGATATACTTGCAGCGACAAAAGATAAGATTCGTAAGGTGGGCCATAATCGCCAACGCCCTGCGGCATGGCACATGACGATGATGTGAGTGTGATTTTTAGTGAGAAAATGTAGCTAACAATTTTGTATCACGGTAAAAATCCACCCAGAAACAGTTGAGAAAATGTTGCTAACACATTTGTATCATGGTTAAAATCCACCCAGAAACAGTTGAGAAAATGTTGCCAACAATTTTGTATCACGGTAAAAATCCACCCAGAAACAGTTGAGAAAATGTTGCTAACACATTCGTATTGCGGACACACAGACAAACATCTTTGTCTGGTCGATATGAACATTTCTTGTAATAAAGAGAGATGTAAGAAGTTAGGTTTGCAGTATTCTTCCTTTCTGTGCCCTTTTGCACACTCTCAGCGTAATCATATTTGCACACGCTCAATGTAATCGTATTTGCCGTGAAAATCAGGCGATCTGCAAGTTTTGGTTGGTTTTGTTTTGCTTGCTTTTGGGGTTTTGTGTGTGTGTGTGTGTGTGTGTGTGTGTGTGTGTGTGTGTGTGTGTGCGTGCGTGCGTGCGTGTGTGTGTGTGTGTGTGTGTGTGTGTGTGTGTGTGTGTGTGTGTGTGTGTGTCTTTCTTTTTGGGTTTTTTTTTCAGTGAAGACTTTCCCAGTAGCATCAGACGTACGCCCGACTCAAATTTGATTATAGCCGAGATAAAGGTTGGTTGGTTGGTTGGTTGGTTGGTTTGGTTGGTTGGTGTTGGTGTTGGTTGTTGGTTGGTTGGTTGGTTGGTTGGTTGTTTGTTGGCGTGGAGTGTGTGGGGAAAGGAATGGGTCAGAGAGAGAGAGAGCGTGTATGTGTGTGTTAGTGCTAGTGTTAGTGTGTATGTGTGTGTGTGTGTGTGTGTGTGTGTGTGTGTGTGTGTGTGTGTGTGTGTGTGTGTGTGCACAGAGACAGAGAGAGAGACGGGGGGAAGAAGAAATAGAGAAAAAGAGACAGATAGACAGACGGAGACAGAGACAAAGAGAAAGAGACTTTAAACATCAGAACACATTAATATTCTAGGATAGTGGCACTAAGCACCAATGGACCTGTTGTACTGTTAGTCCTTACTGGCCAACACAGAGAAACAGAGAGACAGACACACAGAATACTTTGACTGGGATTCCCAAATGGACGGGCAGCCAGTGTTGTGGTGTGGTGCGTCACATAAGTCCTGGTTATAGGGGACTGGGTTAGACGGACACTGTTCGAGATATTATCTCTTCATCCCCAAATCTCCCATCATCTCTTTGCCTCCCTTGTGTGTGTGTGTGTGTGTGTGTGTGTGTGTGTGTGTGTGTGTGTGTGTGTGTGTGTGTGTGTGTTTGTGTGTGTGATGTGCGTGTGTGTGTGTGTGTGTGTGATGTCTGTCTGTCTATCTGCCTCTGTCTGTTGTGTGTGTGTGTGTGTGTGTGTGTGTGTGTGTGTGTGTGTGTGTGTGTGTGTGTGTGTGTGTGTGTGTGTGTGTGTGTGTGTGTGTGTGTGTGTGTGTGTGTGTGTGTGGTGTAGCATCCCCTCCCCTCCCTTCCACAAAAGATAGCACAGTCATCATTTTTTAACTTATTTGTTTTTTTGTTTTTGTTTTTTTAGTTTCTTTGATTTGTGCTTCACAACAGATTAAACTTAACAAAACAAACACAACACACTACACTCCTCCCTGGAACAGCAACCCTTTTTTTCAGAGTTTCAATTTCTTTTGAATGCGTGTGTGTCTGGCTATTTTATACCACACTGCGCAGGCGGTATTTTGCTGCACAGTGTGCATACACCTTCCCGGGGGCAGGGTGGGAGATGGCGTGCATGCTAGCTAGGTATTTTCACACAATCCACCGGACACTGTAATATGGCTTACAAGATCTTTAACGTGCGTGTTTGATATTGTGCGTATGTATACACACAAAGAAGGTATGGGGGATGGTTAGACACTAACTGGTTAGATTTGATTTTATCAAGATTTTGCGCTATATAAATATTGTAATTATTATTATTATTATACAAACATGTGGACTTGAAAGATTGGGAAAATCTCCACCCTTTACCCATCAGGCCTTCTGTTTGGAAATACGATGTCTTACCCACCTGACTGTCTGCCTTCAGTATCATACCAAGATAAATTGCATTTACAGGGGTTTCTTTTTTTTCCTTCTTTGCATTGATGTGTCCATGTGCGTGCGTGTACGTACACGAGTTGTTCTTGTATGTGTATGTGTGTGTTTGTGTTTGTGTGTGTGTGTATATATATATATATATATATATGTATATGTGTGTGCCTGTGTGTATGTCTGTGTGTGTGTGTGTGTGTGTATGTGTGTGTGTGTGTATGTGTGTGTGTGTATGTTGTGTGTGTGTATTATGTGTGTGTGTGTGTGTGTGTGTGTGTGTGTGTGTGTTTGTGTGTGTGTGTGTGTGTGTGTGTCGGGAGTGGATGTACGTACGTATCCAGGGGCAGGATGCATGGTTGTCTGCGCGTTCGTGATTGTGTATGCGTTTACAAGTATGTGTGTGCACGTGTGTGTGTGTGTGTGTGTGTGTGTGTGTGTGTGTGTGTGTGTGTGTGTGTGTGTGTGGGGTGGGGTGCGCGTGCATGCTTGCGTGTGCATGAAAGGGGGAGGGATAAAGGCGGTGAAACCAAAAGAACAGCCACAGTGCACGAACATAACACGAGCGCTCGCGTTTGTACCTAAGCGCTGGCGAGCTTTATGTGGTATGCCTGCACGCGCGCTCCATTGTGTGTGTGTGTGTGTGTGTGTGTGTGTGTGTGTGTGTGTGTGTGTGTGTGTGTGTGTGTGTGTGTGTGTGTGTGTGTTGTGTGTGTGTCTGTGTGTGTGTACATGATACGTCTGCGCGTGCATGCTTGTGCTTGCAAGAGGTCAATGCCCTGTAAAGAAGGAGTCAGGAGGACGTGGGTGGCTGAGTCATTCTGGGTTGGTTTCAGGTTTCGGCGGAGCTGGACGCCTCCAGATTTTCCCCCAACAACCTTCCACAATCTTCCACAACCTTCCACAACCTTGAAGGATCTTCCAGCCCCTGTTCTGGTCTTCTAGTGTTTTCTTCTTCATCGTCCTCATCATCACTCCTCGCTTGGCCTCTCCTACGCAGGCTTTACACTGTCTTGGTCCATGTATCTATCACGTAACGCAACGCAACGTCGCTACACATCCGGGCATCTTCCTGCTCTCGCTTCGCATTAGAGATGGTACTTGCGTAAACGTTTGATAAATTATTTATCATTATCATTAAAATTGATTTCTATAAAATAGTACTTGTCTGCAAACTCATTGGCACGCACACCGCATCATACATAATCAGATTTTTTTTTTTTTTAGTGGAGTGTGGAGAATTCAAGCTGTTAGTCGAGCTGACCACTTTCCATTATGTTGTTGCACAGTCTGTTATCTTTGGTGGACGTGCGTTAGCGCTGAAATGAACTGTTATGCTTAACACATCGATCAGGTTCGCGGCACATTAGGCATTCACAAAAACCAGGGTGTAGTATGTACACAACCATGTTACACGGATTGACCAGCATAATTGTTATGGCTTGTATGTCTTATACAGTATCAGAATCAGAATCACAAATTTATTCAAAAAGGCCAAAGCCCCATTGGAAGGGGCGTGAACACGTCACAAACATTACGGGAACACAAAACATATGACATAGTCGTTCTCTGATAATACATACATACTTTAAACAGTATCGAAACACAATACGGTCACAGACATTCTTCAACAATATATGTATGAACATATAAATGGTTTGTAACACTCACACATTTTCATAAACTGAGACAAGGAAATCTCTCTTCTGTTACACCTTGATAGATGTGCGTTACCAGATTTCTGTGTGCCTTTTTTGTTTTGTTTTCTTCTTTTTTGTTTGTTTGTTTTTGTGTTTGTTTGTTGTTTTGTTTTTGTTTGTTTTTGTTTGTTTTTTTGTTTTTGAAGTCATAAATCAAATTAATCTGAAACCATTTGGATTATGGTAGTACTTAGGCTGACGTCGCAAATCTCCACGGGCTGACAATACAGAATAAAGTAAATTCACTTCCGTCTCATCTTCTCTCAACAGCCTCAACAGACAATACTTACGTCTCATTCTCTCATCAACAGCCCTCAACAGACAATACTTACGTCTCATTCTCTCATCAACAGCCCTCAACAGACAATACTTACGTCTCATTCTCTCATCAACAGCCCTCAACAGACAATACTTACGTCTCATTCTCTCATCAACAGCCCTCAACAGACAATACTTA
Organism: Monoplex corrugatus; assembly: GCA_030674185.1. Lineage (NCBI taxonomy): Eukaryota > Metazoa > Mollusca > Gastropoda > Littorinimorpha > Ranellidae > Monoplex > Monoplex corrugatus. Next base: position 98,256,081 of record CM060309.1, on the reverse strand, counting down.
CGTCTCATTCTCTCCAACAGCCCTCAACAGACAATACTTACGTCTCATCTTCTCTCAACAGCCCTCAACAGACAATACTTACGTCTCATCTTCTCAACAGCCCTCAACAGACAATACTTACGTCTCATCTCTCATCAACAGCCCTCAATAGACAATACTTACGTCTCATCTTCTCTCAACAGCCCTCAACAGACAATACTTACGTCTCATCAACAGCCCTCAATAGACAATACTTACGTCTCATCCTCTCATCAACAGCCCTCAATAGACAATACTTACGTCTCATCCTCTCATCAACAGCCCTCAATAGACAATTACTTACGTCCTCATCCTCATCAACAGCCCTCAATAGACAATACTTACGTCTCATTCTCTCATCAACAGCCCTCAATAGACAATACTTACGTCTCATTCCTCTCATCAACAGCCCTCAATAGACAATACTTACGTCTCATCTCTCATCAACAGCCCTCAATAGACAATACTTACGTCTCATCCTCTCATCAACAGCCCTCAATAGACAATACTTACGTCTCATTCTCTCATCAACAGCCCTCAATAGACAATACTTACGTCTCATTCTCTCATCAACAGCCCTCAATAGACAATACTTACGTCTCATTCTCTCATCAACAGCCCTCAATAGACAATACTTACGTCTCATTCTCTCATCAACAGCCCTCAATAGACAATACTTACGTCTCATCTCTCATCAACAGCCCTCAATAGACAATACTTACGTCTCATTCTCTCTCAACAGCCCTCAATAGACAATACTTACGTCTCATTCCATTCATCAACAGACAAAGACATACACGTCTCATTCTCTCATCAATCCCTCAAAGACAATACTTAGTCTATGTCTCTATCACAGTCCTCAATAGACAAATATTACGTCTATCCTTCATCAACAGCCCCATTAGACAATACTTCGTCTCATTCTCTCTTATACAGCCTCAATAGACAATACTTACGTCTATTCCTATCAACAGCCTCAATAGACAATATTTACGTTCATTCTTCATCACAGCCTCAAAGACAATACTTACGTCTCTTCCTATCTTAACAGCATAGACAAACTTACGTCTTTCTCTCATCAACAGCCCTCAATTATGACAATTACCTTACGACTCATTCTCTCCTCTACCTTTCTCAACAGACAAGATTAATCTATCCTGCCCTAACAGACAAGACGACGTCTATCCTCTCGCACGAGATCCTCTCAACAGACAAGATTTATGTCTTATCCTTCTCTAACAGACAAGCTTTATGTCTTTCTGTCCTCAACAGACAAAGATTTAGTCTTATCCTTGTCCTCAACAGACAAGATTTATGTCTTATCCTATCCTCAACAGACAAGATTTATGTCTTATCCTGTCCTTAACAGACAAAACGTACGTCTTATCCTATCCTTAACAGGCAAAACGTACGTCTTATCCTTATCTCAACAGACAAGATTTATGTCTTATCCTATCCTTAACAGACAAGCCTTGTCGTCGTCCCAAGACTAAAGTTTTCAGAAACTTCTTCACCCTTTGTATTCGCCAAGTGCTCTTACATTTCTCTTCGCCCTAATTATTCATTCCTCCTTCAGTAGTCTTCTCCTTCCTCTTACCTCGAACTTCTTCATCCTCTTCATTCCTCATTCTCCTCCTTCTTCATTCCTATTCCTCTTCTCATTCTTCTCTTTTGTCCATTCTTCCTCGTTCTCCTCCTTCCTTCTTCCTCCTACTTCCTTCAGCCTCTTCATCATTCATCATTCCTCCTGCTCTCTCATTTGTCCTCCTTCTCATTCCTCTTCCTCCCTCTTCCTTTCCCATTCCTCTTTCCTCAGTCACATTCTTCCTTATTCCTATTTCCTCTTCATTGTTCTTCCTCATTCCTTTTCCTCATTCATTTTTCTTCCTCCATTCCTTTTCCTTATTCATTTTCTTCCTTTTCCTATTTCCTATTCTTGTTCTTTCCTTACTTCCTATTTCCTTTATCACTGTTCTTCCTATTCCTATTTTCCTTATTCATTGCTTCTTCCTCCTTCATTTTTTCCTTATTCATTGTTCTTCCTTATTCCTATTTCCTTATTCATTGTTCTTCCTTATTCCTATTTTCCTCATTCACTGTTCTTCCTCATTCCTATTTCCTTATTCATTGTTCTTCCTTCATTCCTATTTCCTTATTCATTGTTCTTCCTCATTCCTATTTCCTTATTCATTGTTCTTCCTCATTCCTATTTCCTTATTCATTGTTCTTCCTTATTCCTTTTCCTTATTCATTGTTCTTCCTTATTCCTATTTCCTCATTCATTGTTCTTCCTCATTCCTATTTCCTTATTCATTGTTCTTCCTATTCCTATTTTCCTTATTCATTGTTCTTCCTTATTCCTTTTCCTTATTCATTGTTCTTCCTCATTCCTATTTCCTTATTCATTGTTCTTCCTATTCCATTTCCTTATTCATTGTTCTTCCTATTCATTTCCTTATTCATTCTTCTCTCATTCATTTTTCCTTATTCAACCTCCTTTCTCATTCCTCATTCTTCATCATCATCATCCTCTCTTATTCTCTTCCTTCATCATTCTCCTCTTTAGTCATTCTTGTTGCTTCCTATTCTTCCTCGTTCCTTTTCATTCTTCATATCTCCTCATTCCTCCTCCTTTTCCATTTGTCCTTCATCATCCATCATTTCCCCTCCTTCTTCATTCCTCTCTCTTTCTCATTTCTCTCTACTCATTCCTCCTCGTTCCTCACCCCACCCCCCCACCCCACACACACGCGCGCTTTCTTGTTCCTGTTCATTTTCCAACAACCCAACAGGCAAGAAGTCTTGTTGTCTGGTGACTAATTCTCGAAGAAACCTGAGCAGAACACAGGAAACGAGAAGACAGACCAGGATTGAGAAAAGGATGGGCGGCAGAGATAGCGGCCTGCGGGGCCAGGTTTGGGTCTCTATCGTGACTAAGCGCTGAAAAACTCCCAGCAACAAAACGAAGAGAGAAAAATGAAGGAAGGAAGGAAGGACGGAAGAATGAAATGAATCGCCGCAGGAAATCAAAGAGAAAAAGGAAAAGAAAAGTGGAGAGGAAAACACAGACAGGACGGGAGAGTCTTTCAGGCAAGGTTGTCATTGCTAAGATTGAAAAACGACAATCACTGACAATAGGAAGACGCTGGCAAAAAGAGACAGAAAGAAAGAAACGATGTAAGGAAGTGTAAGAAGGAAAGACAATGAGATAGAAAGAGAGAGAGAGAAGGAGCAGTGAACAAATAAGCAAAGAAATGGGAACAAAATATGTTTGACTTACTGTTTAAAAGTTAACACAAATACTTACTGTTTAAAAGTTAACACAAATACTTACTGTTTAAAAGTTAACACAAATACTTACTGTTTAAAAGTTAACACAAATACAGCCGGTGAAAACCACAAACAGAAAACCAGCAACCAGCAACCAGCAAACAACAACGAAAGAAAGCAGGAAACCCAACTCACAAGATACTGTTTTACAAGCTGAAGTAAACACCTGAAGAAACAAAATCAACAGCTGTAGAATCAAACTCAAACGCTCACAGAACGTTGACCCCAGGACAGTGCGGGGGAAGAAAAAGGACAAAGGGGAAAAGTTCATTATGAAATATATATTTCCTGACTCTCACCACATCCTTCTCTCCCTCCCTCTCTCTCCCTCCTCCGTGTCTCTCCCTCTCTCCCTCCCCCGATCATTCCCTTTTCTGTTATGGAGGAAACGGTGGTGGTAAATTGATACGCGATCCCCACGCTACTCGCCGCTGTCGCCGGATGAAATTGGCCGTTTTATTGCTCCGCTTTGTCTTGTTTGGAGGGTTATGGCCATCGCTCTATCACACCCTCTGCCTTCTCTTGTTTCTCTGTAACACCCATCTATCACAGTTTGTACTGTTTTATATCGCCTAAGCTCTGTCACACAGGACGACCAAGCCAATTACTGTAAAAAAAAAACTGTTCGGCGTAACACCTACTGATGGGGTGTTGCCTCAGACAGAAGGACCAGGAGAGACTGGCAACAACAATACTGATTGATATGGTCAGTTGTGATCCCCCGTGCGACACCTATGACAGTTGTAGGAGCGGACAGAGACAAGAAGCCAATTATGGGGCTGTGTGACGTGAGTGACAATGACGATTACGTTTGTTACCGTCAGACCAACGCCTACACACACCACGCTGCAGCTGAGCAAGTGATACAGACACCCAGTGTGCGACTCCATAATCTTTCCACAATGATGGATGCCAGCAACTGTAACAGCCTGGTGATGGTGAGCATCTCCAATCCTTCAGGCAAAAAGTGAGCAACAAACGATACTGTGCCTGACTCTAGTTGTCTGTAATGGGGCAATGTGTTTGGCTCTGTGTTGTTAAAGACACATAGGAATACGTTTTTATAAAGTGTGGGTCACTTACCTTAAAACCCTTCGTCATCTACTGAAGGCGACCAACCTCAAACCATAAGAGTCTGCTGGCAGCAATAACAATAACATGGCTATTTTGGGGCTGTGTCGTGTTAAAAGACAATTATGGCTATTTTTGGACTGTGTCGTGTTAAAAGACAATTATGTATAATTGTTATAAACTGTGGTCCAATTTACTTGAAAAACCCTTCGTCTGACGTCTACTGATGCCCAGCAGCTTTTAAATCATGAGACGGTGAAATAGACTGTTTATAATATTGTCAATCGTTGTTTTTGTATTCTTCAGACAACTGTGGACAAATTCTTACAGCATCTACTGCTAGTAAATGACTCAGACCGGATAATTCTTGTGGTACACAATTCTTATGATAATCATAAAGAAATCTACACTACTTGTGAACAACTAAGAACGAATCATTCTTGGGTGACACAATTCACGAAAAGAGCGTATTTTGATCATCTTATACTACGCATTTCTTGTGAAGAAACAAATCAATGCATTAAAACAAACAGATGTGGACTACAAACAACAATATGACGAATGATGAAATAGACAAAACAAACAAATCGTGTCTTCAGCAACAACCCATTGCTTTTATGATTTCATGAGGGAAAAAAGACAAACCAAAGCTGGATAACTGTTGTGTTTGAACAAAACAACATCTGCAAACAATATTTTTTATGTTTTTTTTCTTTTTGTTTGTTTTGTTTTGTTTTGTTTTGTTTTGTTTTGTTTTGTTTTGTTTTGTTTTGTTGTTTGGCGGCGTGTTTTTCTTGGTATATGAAATGGAGGAAACAAAAACGGATGGACTGTTGTTATTGTTGTTATTGTTGTTGTTGTTATTGTGTCTGAACGAACTGATGACCTTTACTTTCTTTGAGACTGACAAAGAAACAAATCTTGATTGTCCTGCCTAAAAAAAACTGAGATCAGCTGTCAATGTGAAGAATTGCACACAATTCTGATGAAATGAAACATATCTCCACTCCCTTGACAGACATAGAGGAGGGGGAATATCCTATTAATACACTCAAAAAACACACACAGAGGCCATCAATATGACTGATGGTGATTGTGATGGGGCGAACAGATCCCTACATCCTGGAAAGCAATAGTGGAAAAATGAAAAAAAAAATTGATACATTCAAAAAAACAAAAACAAAAGCCAAACAGCCCACAGAGAGGCCAACTGTATATGATGGATCAAAGATAACCCCACTCCTCTGACAGCCACAGAATGAACAGTAAAAACACTTGATTTATACACTGAAAAAAAATTGATGGAGTACCACAGAAAAAAGAGAATGCAACTAGACTGAAGCGAATACCATATCTCCATTCTCTTGACAAAACATCAATAACAGAGAGTGCAACAGTGATGAATCAACACGTTTTCAGTCCCCCGAGAATCATAAAGTAGCTAGTCAGTGATCGATAACCGCTATCCCCGTCCCCAGAAATCATAACCCCACCCTGCAGAAAATCAGAGATATAGAGAGATCCCAGATCAAATGTTTATATGAGGATATCCGGCATTCAACGTAACTGTGATGAAACGAATGACATCTCTATCCAAGCATGGCTTGGGTCTAATTTCATCCAGACTTTCGAGAAAAGAGCAATGTCCGTTTCGCCTGGATAGGAACAATTAATTCATTGTATTTTGGATGTAGACCATAGGGCCATGCAGACACTACAGTGACGACTGGGGATAGTGCTGTAGATATACCTGGCGCTTTGTTTGAATGTATGGAAGCTGAATGTATGTGTTTTTCGGTGTCAAAAGGAAACGAGATTACCATACTATTCTCATGTGCCTGAAATGTCAAGAGAAAAACCTGTTCTGACGAAAAAAGTACACGTTTACTTCTATTCTGTTGGAAAAGTCTGTTTTTAGTTTGGTAAAATATTCCAGGGGTTTGTTGTTGTTGTTGTTGTTGTTTTGTTTTGTTTGTTGTTGTTGTGTTGGTGGTGGTGGTGAGGGTTTTTTGTTGTTGTTGGTGGTGGTGGTGGTGGTGGTTGTGGTGGTGGGGGGGGGGTTGTTTGTTTGTACTGTTTGGAGAAATCCCTTTTGTTTGTTCTGTTGGAAAAGTAATGATTTTAGTTTAGTTCTGTTGAAAGAGTTGTGTTTTTTGTTGTTGTTTTTTTCATTATTCTTATTCTTTATTCTGTCCTGTTGGAACTTTCTTTCTTTCAGTTCTGTTGGAAAAGTCCTTTTATCAGTTCTGTTGGAAAAGTCCTTTTATCAGTTCTGTTGGAAAAGTCCTTTTATCAGTTCTGTTGGAAAAGTCCTTTTATCAGTTCTGTTAGAAACGTCTATTTCAGTTCTGTGGAAATGTCTATATCAGTTCTGTTGGAAAAGTCCTTTTATCAGTTCTGTTGAAAAGTCCTTTTATCAGTTCTGTTAGAAACGTCTATTTCAGTTCTGTTGGAAATGTCTATATCAGTTCTGTTGAAAGTCCTTTTATCATTCTGTTAGAAATGTCTATTTCAGTTCTGTTGGAACCGCAAAAATCCAGTTTTCAGATTAATCTCTACATCACTGACCTCTACAGTGACCAAACCCGCAACAAAATTGCAGGAAAAACAAAGCACTTGAAACTCCATACATTCCACTGGTCACACAAGTCATGACCATTAAACTGTTCACAAAAAAAAAAACGTTACATTAATTTGATATTGTTTGTACTGGTATTTTGGAACCAAAACCTTTAATCGTCTACTCCATTGTTTTACAACGAATCACAATGTAACCTTAAGCTTACTTCCTGTGTTTTCCACAAAATCACTTAGCGCATAGTCTGGTGTTCCTCGTCAAAATACATTATAAACTTCACGGGGGGGGGGGGGGGGGGGTTAAGTTTTGTTTTGTTCTGTTTTGTTTTATGTTTTGTTTTGTTTTTATTTTGATTTCCGACAAAATCACTTAACACCTACTCTACTCCAGTGCTTCACAGCCAGTTCCGTTATAATTTTCTAATTTGTACCTTTTTTTTTTTCTTCCACAGGAATGTTTACTACCCACTGCTAGTCAGTGAACTGTTCCACAGCTGGGTTACATCAGTGTTTTACTACTAATGGACGGAATGAACTAACGACTGGAACAAAACAATGAACTCGTCCACTCCTGTCTGTGTCTAAAAACAGCCGGAAGAACAATGGCAACGACACAGTAGCTGAAGTGCAGGTGACAAAAGTACAACGCCTGGTCCACCTACAGAATTATTTAAGTGCTGAACAGTTTAGTTGACTGCGCAGACAAATGGGCGATGAGCTATTAGAATATAGAAGCGACGTGGGCAGCAGTTGCCGATGTTTAGCTTATTTATTCATGCACGTAGTTTATTTCCTTTACGAAAATGGACTTTGATATACTTGACAGCGTAGCTGGGCGCGTGTCCTTATGGATCATTTCTGGTTCTGCAAATTCTGAACTGAACCTGTGTGGAAGAGAATAAAACTGTGTAATATCTGAGAGTACGGCAGGACACGTGCTGACCAGAATCATTCTCGCATACTGCAGATTCAGTGCCATGCACTGAATCACCATTTGAACGGAGGCAGTGGATGACTCCTACAGAGCTGTGATGTACTGTCACTGACAAAAGAAACCTATTTGTTTTGTTTTGTTTTGTCTTGTTTTGTTTTTGTTTTGTTTTCAATGTGTGTCATGTATTTGCATGAAAGACAGGTCCAGTATTATTCACTACACGCGCACCGTGTATATGATATGGTGGTGTGCTTAATGTTTTGAGCAGCTGAAAATCAGTCGTAGTTTTCTACACTGAGTGTGTGAAAATCCAGTACGCCTAGCATTCACAGCCAGTACGCCTTGCATTCACAGCCAGTACGCCTTGCATTCACAGCCAACAAAAATGGTTTGTACGTGGCGCCAAAATGTATTTCGTGCTTTGAGGAACCAAAGGTTCACTGGTTCAACGTTTTGTATGCTACCTTTCACATGGCAGAAATCTTCACGACTGATTTAATTGGAGATCTATTTCTTCAACCTGAAGGGAGAGAAAATCCGACTTTTACTTTACAAAGGTCGAAATTTATACTGAGCCACTAAAAATTTCGTCTCACCAAAGCGTAGTTGACTTCTGCGATCATTCATTATAATGGAGGAAGTTAATATGCTCCGATTTACCAGGACATCCACGTCTCCAAAATTCACATGTGAATTTGACATTTAAGAAGGCAGAAGCCCACATTAGTTATGTCCAGACATCACAATCTTAATTCCCTGTAGACGTCGTTGATTCCTGCCGTCAGCCATCATCATGGAAGACGTGGACGACTACACCTACCTGCTGGAGATGCTGGACGTGGAGTACTACAACAGCCAGCAGGGCAACTACTCCCTGGAAGACTTCCTCAGGGTCTCCATGGACTACGAGCAGGAAGACCACTGGTTCCAGCCCAACGAAGAACTCTGCTTCATCCTCCTCTTCGTCTTCTTCATCTGCTGGGCCTGGTGGGGAACGGTTTGGTCTGTTTCATCATCATCCGCAAAGGACCTCGACAATCCTCTCGGAACTGGTACATCCTGAATTTAGCCGTCTCGGACATCTTGACCTGCATCTTGTGCAAGCCACCCACCCTGGTGAGGCTGGTGTTGAAAAACTGGCCGCTAGGCAGCGCCCTGTGCAAGATGGTGCCCTCTTTACAAACGGTGTACGTGTTCGTGTCCACCTTGACCTTGGTGGCGTTAGCGGTGGACCGGTACCGGGCGGTGATGTGTAACGGGCAGTACAGCCGTGTGAACATGTCCCCGGCCTACATCCTGGTGGTCATCTGGGTGCTGTCCATCGCCATCGCCATTCCCATCTTCGTGGTGCACCGCCTGGAGGAAGTGAAGGGGTTCGGGGGCTACGTTCTGTACACGGTCTGCATGGAGCAGTGGGACTCCCAGTCCTCCCTCACCGTCTACACCATCTTCGTCCTCATCCTGCAGTACTGCTCCCCGCTCGCCGCCATCGTCGTCCTTCACCTCCTCATCGGCAACTTCCTGCGCCTGCGCATCGAGGCGGAAGGGTCGGCGCGACTTCCGGAATCCCAGTGGCAGCGGAAGCGGCGACGTCACCGGAAGAACATGTGTCTGTTGATAAGTATGGCAGTGTCGTTTGCCGTGTCTTGGTTACCTCTACACCTCATCAATGCCCTGGCTTCCATCGATTATCTGGTGAGATATGGCTGTGGTGTGATGTGGTGTTGTGTGGTGTGGTGTGGTGTGGTGTGGTGTGGGTGTGGTGTGGTGTGGTGCGGTGCGGTGCGTGCTGTGCTGTGCTGTGCTGTGCTGTGCTGTGCTGTGGTTGATGTGGTGTGCTGTGCGTGTGTGTGTGTGTTGAGTTTTTGTGTGGTGTGTGTGGTTGTGTGTGGTGTGGTGTGCTGTGCTGTGCTGCGCTGTGGTGTGTTGTTGGTTTGGTTGAATGGTGTGGTGTGCGTGCTGTGCTTGCTGTGCTGTGGTGTGGTTGATATGGTGTGGCATAGAATGGGGTGGTGTGGTTGATGGTTGATTGGTGGGTGTGGTGTGGTTGATGTGGTGTGGCTAGGGTGGGTGGGTATGGTGTGGTTGATGTGTGTGGCTTAGGGTGGGGGTGTGGTGTGGTTGATGTGGTGTGGCGTGGGGTGGAGTGGTTGGTGTGGTTGATGTCGTGAGCGTAGGGTGGGTGGTATGGTGTGGTGATGTGGTGTGGGTGGTGGTGCGTGGGTGGTGTGGATGATGCTGTGTGGCGTGGGGTGGGTGGTATGGTGTGGTATGTTGGTGTGGTGTGGTGTGCGGTGGATAGATGGTGTGGGTGGGATGGGTATGTGTATGATATGGTGCAACGGTGAGGTGTGGTATGATGTTTGGTATTGTGTGTACGGTGAGGTGGGATGTGTAGTAGCTGTGGTGTGGGTGGTGCGGGGTGGGTGGTGCGGGGTGGTGGGTGGTGTGGGGTGCTGCGGATGGTGTGGTGCGGGGTGGGGTGGGGTGTGGTGCGGGGTGGGGGTGGGGTGGGGTGGGGTGGGGTGGTGTGGTGTGGCGTGGCACGAAAGGACACAGAATCTGAAACAATTTTCCATATTCGCTTTGGCGATGACCATGGGGATGATTGTAATGATCCTACGCAGTTCCATTTGTAATGAAGACTGCGTGACAGGCCTCAACTCTTACGCTAGTAGCACCTACTTAACACTCAACCACCACATTTCGCCATACCATGCAAGGCGGCGACACCTGCCGGCCTAATTGGAAAACAGCAGGAAACTACAAGCAATGCAGACAACAACAAAAATAATGATTCAGTACCAAACAGCACACAGCACCGTCAGACTGATTGGCATCTTTTGGCAGGCAGTAAATGAATCCAATTTTCCGTCACAGGCTGGTTTTGAATCGACATCAGAACAGGAGTCATGAACGTCATCAAATGTAACCAGTTAGCGCGCTGGTTAGGACAATCTTCCTACCTGATGCGTCATTCCAATTTACGTCAGTGACATCTATTGCGCAGATTGCAACGACGCACAAAAAGACGGAAGTTGTTTTTTGTTGTTGTTGTTGTTGTTGTTTTTTTTCATTGTATTTTATTTTCATTGTTTCAAGCGTTCAGGTTTTTTGGGGTTTTTTCGTGGATGCGCGTAAGCGCGGCGCGTTGTTGGACCCACACTGTGCAGATACTATGTTTCTGCACAGTCTGCATACTCCCTCTCCAGTGGTCGCACTGGCTGGACGTTTTCATGTTTCCGTAAGCCACCGAACAGTGATATGATTTTCGGGATCTTTAACGTGCACATCTGATGTTGTACTTGCGTGATTACACGCGAAGGGGATTTAGACACCCTTTTCCTCTCAGACGGAAAGTACTGAGGAAAGAGATGTGGAGTTGTTTTCAAAGTGGTGTAAGCCTCGTTAAGGCCTGATACGGATGGGGACATAAGCAACACGAATTCGAATTCGAATACCCAGGTAGGTTGGAATCCATACTTTGGGACTGGAAGTGGACGTTTTACCCACTGTCTTATCGATCCCGTCACGTTGGACCAATTAGTGCGCTAACTGGCAGTGTGGCGTAATTCAAATCCCTCAGCGTGGAGGTCTGCTTGACGCACATTTTCAGACTCCTCTTCCCTTCTCCGTATTCTGTGAATCCACGTCCGTCTGGATACGTGTATACCTATAAACCTAACGGGTACTTAGCTACCAGTCTCCGGGGTGTGCTACATTAAAACTGGCTTTCTTACTGTTCCATCTTAAGACCATTGTTGTTCTGGTGGTGTCAGTATAGGATTAGATAAGTCCCCCTTCCCCCACTTCCCTGGGATGGTTATCCCTGTCGGCCATATCACCTCAAGAGGGTGCCGACGTAAAAACTGAACCAAATCAATCAAATCTACTTTTAAAGCTAGCTGGTACTTTGCTACCAACCTAATTGCCTACCTATCTATTTATAAAGCTAACTGGTACTTAGCTGCAATTAGGTACTCAACTACCAATCTAATTGCCCATCTAATTACCTACCTATCTACTTATAAAGCTAACTGGTACTTTGCTACCAACCTAATTACCTATCTACTTATACAGCTAACTGGTACTTTGCAACCAACCTGACTGCCTACCTATCTACCTTCCTACCTGTCTATTAGCTACCAATCTAATTACCCATCTAATTACCTACCTATCTACTTATAAAGCTAACTGGTAATATAGCTAACTGGTACTTTGCTACCAACCTAATTACCTACCTATCTACTTATAAAGCTAACTGGTAATATAGCTAACTGGTATTTTGCTACCAACCTAATTACCTACCTATCTACTTATAAAGTTGACTGGTACTTTGCTACCAAGCTAATTGCCTACCTATCTTCCTACATGTCTAATAGCTACCAATCTAATTGCCCATCCTACCTATCTACTTATAAAGCTAATTGGTAATAAAGCTAACCGGTACTTTGCTACCAACCTAATTGCCTACCTATGTACTTATAAAGCTAACTGGTACTTAGCTACAATTAGATACTTAGCTACAAATCTAACTGGCCATCTAATTACCTACCTATCTACTTATAAATTTTACTCGTACTTTGTTACCAACCTGTCTACCTATCTACTTATAAAGCTAACTGGTACTTTGCTACCATCCTAATTGCCTACCTATCCACCTGCCTACCTGTCTACTCACCTAAATCCT
>CM060309.1:98233461-98238461 GCA_030674185.1 Monoplex corrugatus | reverse complement strand
TGTTATTTGTACAGAGACTGCAGTCTGTGCCAGTGTGATCAAAGATAATACTGTGGCTTTGTTTCGGTGATTCCAATTTCTTGACCATTTCCCCTTTATTCATTAACGTGCACTACCCAAATGTGCCAGAAATGATCTGCAGACTCCCTGAGACTGCGCAAAACCCCATGCGCTGGCAAGGTCTTGAAATGGGGAGGGGGGGAGGGCAACCTATGAAACAGTAGCTGACACTATCAGAATGATGTAAACCTTAAGATGAGCAGCGAACTGGCCAGTTTTTTAATGTTGCGGGCTGGGATTGAACTCCATGTATCAGATCTAAACTCCACGAGTTTTAGTTTGACATTCATTTATCTAATTGTTTATTTATTTGTTTACTTATCATTTATTTATTCATTCATTCATTTATCTATTTCTTTTTTTTGTTTTTGTTTATCTGTTTATTTATCTACTCATTCGTTCCTTCTTTCATTCATTCATTCTTTCATCCATGCATTTATTTCATTTATTTTGTTTGTTTGTTTGTTTGTTTGTTTGTTCGTTTGTGTTTGCTGATTTACCTATTTTTGTTGATTTATCTATTTGTTGATTTATTTATCTATTTATTTGTTTCTTTATTATTTATTTATTTATCTATTTACGTATTTATTTATTTACTTATTCAATCGCTTATTTATGTATTCGTTTATCTATGCCATTACTTATTTCTTTGCTTTCCTGCTTTTTCGTCTGCCCCACAAAAATAGGAAAATACGTCAGATTTCTCGTTGGTGTTTGTGTAAAGCATTCCTGTAGAGTGACTGACTGGTGCCAAATACCAGAGCAGTTAAAGACCTACTCATACTCATACTCACACGGCCTAACCCCAAACCGTCACAGACACCAAGCCTGCCTCAAACCTCCCTCCACTGCCGGTGGATACTTCGGAAATGTCTGGCTTACGTACGGAACATGTAGCGGTGCCACGATGATAATGAGCACGATAATAATGATAATAATAATAATAACAATAATAATAATAATAATATAATGATAACAATAATGATAATAACATTAACTGTAACGATGATGATGATGATGATGATGATGATGATGATGATGATGATGATGATGATGATGATGATGATGATGATGACACGACGACGACGACGATGAGATGACGATGACAGTGATACATAATAACAATAATGGTAACAATTCAAACGACAAAAATAGCAGTAATCATCATCATTATTAGCATTGTTAACATAATCATTATAATAATAATCATAATTATTTGCAGTAATGATGGTACTAACAATGATTAGTATATGTTTATTTATGGTGTTAATGACATTAATAGTAATGGTTTTAAAAACTAGAAGAAGAAAAAAAAAAAACAATAATAGCAGTAATTTATCACACCTGTCACCTTGGTAAAGCGGTTAGTACGACTGACTGACTGTGAGATGGCAGGTTCAAAACCCCATCTGCCAACCCCCCAGAATAAAAATTCATTCTGAGATTTTTTCAAACTCCGACTGGCTTCTACGTGGAGTTGACCGTGCTGTACGGGCTCTTTGGGAAGGATGGGACCACATACAGTCCAGTCTTTTTACGGGAACGTCACTGAACGTGTAGCCGAATTGTCCTGACCAACACCGCAGATGCCTGCATCTCCCGGGCCTGTTTTGACGTTAGGACATCTTAAGAAATTAAGCGTAGAGTACGGCCTTGTCGTCCAATCAGAGGCTTGCTGAGTTGATGCTGCGTGCTCCGTGTTTTAGCAGTGACGGATGGTGATACTAAAGCAACAGTCGAGCTGTGCTAACGTCGTGTGGGCTTCTTGATGATTATGATGATGATGACAGTGGTGGTGCTGTTTTTTTACTGCCGCTGTCTTACTTTTCAGCGCTTAGTTAAAGAAAGAAATGAAGTCTGTCTGTCTGTCTATCTTCTGTCTGTCTGTCTGTCTGTTGTCTTCCTTGCTTTCCTTCTTCTTCCTTCTTCTTCTTCTCTCTCTCTCTCTCTCTCTCTCCCTCTCTCTCTTCTCTCTCTCTCTTTCTCTCTCTCCCTCTCTCTCTCTCCTCTCTCTCTCTCTCTCTCTCTCTCCCTCTCTCTCTCTTTATCTCTCTCTCTCTCTCTCTCTCTCTCTCTCCTCCTCTCCTCTCTCTCTCTCTCTCCCCTTCTCTCTCTCTCTCTCTCCACTACCACCAAATTTCACCCAGATAATTAGTTGCCCTGGTGGAGTGTTTAGCGGACAGACTAACAACTGGAAGGTAGCGGGTTCAGACGTCAAAATCATTGTGGGATGTTTCGACCCCTGACGGCTCCTATCCAGAGTAGCACGTGCCATGGGCTTGTTGGGAAGACTGAGACCACACAATCGGGTCTCATCCACTTTACGGATAGGTCAGTGAGGATGTCGCTAAAATTTCCAGACCAACACCGCAAGTGTCTGTATCTCTTGGGCCTGATTAACGTCTGGATATGTTATAAAAGTGGACGTAGAGTACAGCCCTGTCACACAGTCTCAATCCAGAGTGGAACTCCACAGCATCATGATTATCATCCCTATCGTCATCATTACCATAGTATTGTCAACATTTTAATTCAGATTCTGTGGATAGTAAACTGGCATAGAAAATGGGACAGGACAAAAAAACACTTAAATTCAATATACATGAATGACATCTCCAAAGAATCTTGTAAACTCACAGTTACATAAAAGGGAAGATAACCAGTATGGTTTGACCTCTTTGTTTTGTTCTGTTTCCTCATAACAAAGGCAGGGTCAACCAGCAATAGCAATTTACGTCATAATTTACGTATAACTATACAATTATTTCGGGATTTTTATCACATGGCATTTTGTGGTATAGCACATAGTATATTAAAAAAAAATTAAAAACCAACACCACCACGGCACAGCAGCTAATGGCGTTCTTGCTTGGTCCACTAACTATGACATGTGTAGGCGGCCAAACGTCAGTCACTGCAGTCATATTAGCACGTAGCAACAACAACATAACAGGCCGTTTCGTAATCAGGCCACTGTGGGTTTATGTAGCACCTCATTATCAATATTTCATTCGTGTCACCAGGTTGATTTGAAAAGGGCATGTCATAGTTGGTGACATACTTGATTATGTTTTTCTATGCTGCCTCGTTTGTTTGTTTGTTTTTTGCTTTTTTGTTTTTGTTTTGTTTTGTTTTGTTTTTTGTTTTTGTTTGTTTTGTTTTGTTTTGTTTTTTGTTTGTTGTTTTGGTTTTTGTTTTGTTTGTTTTGTTTTGTTTTTGGTTTGTTTTTTTTGTTTGTTGTTGGGTTTTTGTTGTTATGTTTGGTTTTTTTGGGGGGGGTTTTTTTGTTTGTTTTGTTTTTGTTTGTTGCTTGTTTGTTTGTTTGTTTGTTTGTTTTTGTTCGTTGCTTGATTTAACGTCTTTTCACTATAAGTGATATTTTGTTTTTGATAGTTTGATAGTTTGTTGGTTTGTTTGTTTGTGTATGTTTTGTTTTGGGGAGGTGTTGTTTATGTATCATTACTAAGGACCTGGCCAGCTCATGGGTTTATGTGCAGGCTTAAGGCTTGTGCCATGATTTTTGTTCCGTATCTTCTCCATCACATGGCACCAGTGAAGTCAGTGCATATGGAGTTCTTTTCGAGCGCGGAGACGTCATCCTGAGAAACTGAAACCGTATCACTAAGCATATGCAGCACATTTCAGCTCTTCAACACGTCTCTATACCCACTGAAACTGAGGCCACCATGACAGCAGGGCGTGAAGGCCCACAGAATCTGGGATTTTTGTTGTTGTTGTTGTTGTTGTTGTTGTCTTTTTTTAATTTTACGATGCTATGTAGATGAGAACAAGGATGACAGCGATGATGCTGTGGAGTTCCATTTAGGATTGAGACACCGTGATAGGGCTGTACCGTACGTTTACTCTCATAATATATCCTGGCGTCAACCAGGCTCGAAAGATACAGACACCTGCAGTGTTGAGCAGGAAATTTAAGCAACTTTTTCAATGATGCATCCGTGACGGGGCCAAGACTCAGCTGTGTGGTCCCAGTCTTCCCGACACTGATAAGGGGTTCGAACGCTTTACCTCCCGTTCGTGTACTGTTTCCTTAACCACTACGCCACTTCAATTAATTTTAATAAACAAACATTTGTTTATTGGTGACGGGTTTTTTTTTTCTCGTCATATTCAAAAATCAAGGGTATGAGCCAAATGTGTTTACGATTTACATGGTTATAGTATTTTAAGATCACAAAAATTATTGCGGATACTATGTCATAACAGTAAGAACAAGTCTTTTCTTTATGATAATGATCATCCATCCTCCAATAAGTTCGTTTTAAAGGACCACTGTGGAAACAAAATGTATCAAATGTATTCATATAATACTCAAAGCCATACAGTGAGTTGTTGTGGTTGTTCTTGTTGTTGGTGGTGGTGGTGGTGATGGGGGGTTTGTTTTTGTTTTTGTTTTCTTTTGTTGTTGTTGTTATTGTTTGTTTGTTTGTTTGTTTTTGTTTGTTTGTTTGTTTGATGTTGTTGTTTTTGCAACAAATTAGTTGAAGGAAAACATTGCGGTGAAAAATGTTACTATTCAAACGATTATAGTTATATTTTTGCTATAACAGATGACTGAATAAATTCGTAGTGCAAAAGTCGTAGAGATGCAAGACGTGGGTACACATATGTATTCACACCAGCCCTTATATACGTACGTATGTACATGTATAACATAGCAACTTTCTGAAGACGTTAACACGTTCACGCCCGCGCGTGCGCAGTACACACACACACACACACACACACACACACACACACACACACACACACACACACACACACACACACACACACACACACACACACACACACACACAAAATATATATATATTATAACAAGAGAGACAGAAAGTTTTATGTACACACATCAACACACTCACACACATAGACACACAGACGCACACACACACACACACACGTACACACGCACACGCACA
>CM060309.1:98218461-98223461 GCA_030674185.1 Monoplex corrugatus | reverse complement strand
TTTCCTCCCCTCTCTCTCTCTCTCTCCCTTTCACTCTCTACCCTCCTTCACCCTTCCCCACTCTCTCTCCTTCTCTCCCTCCCTCTCTCTCTATCCACCTTCACCCTCCACCACTCTCTCTCTCCCTCCCTCACTCTCTATCCTCCTTCGCTCTCCCGCACTCTCTCCCTCCCCTCCCTCGCTCTCTACCTCCTTTACCCTCCCCCACTCTCTCCACCCCTCACTCTCCTCTCCACCCTCCATCACCCTCCCCAATCTCTTTCCCCTCTTTCACTCTCTATCCTCCTTTACCATCCCACACTCTCTCCACCCCTCACTCTCTACCCTCCATCACCCTCCCCCTTCTCTCTCTCCCTCTCTCCCCTCCTTCACCTTTCTCTTCACTCTCTCCCTCTCCCTCATTCTCTCCCCCTTTTCACCCTCCCCTATTTTGTCTCACTCCGTCACTCTCTACACTCTTTCACCCTTCCCCACTCTCTCTCTCCCTCCCTCACTCTCTACCCTCCTCCTTCACCCTCCCCCCATCTATCCCTCTCTTTCAACCTCCTTCACTCTCTACTCCCACCCTCCCCCATTCTCCTTTCTCCCTCACTCTCTATCCTCCTTCACCCTCCTTCCACTCTTGGCCCCTCCCTTCCCTCTCCCCCAGTTCTGATCTGTGTAAATCGTGACTTTGTCTCATGACTTAAAAAAAAAAAAAAGTATATATGCATTCACGACAACTCCTCAACGATCCACACCTTCGACACAACGTGAATAAAAAGATCCATTGACACACTGCTGATAAAATCTTGTAACAGATTTTTTTAACACACCACGCGCGCGCACACACACACACACATACACACACAACACACAACACACACACACAACACACACACACACACACACACACACACACACACACACACACACACACATAACTCTGGTCGATATAAACCAAGACTTTTCTGGTGTTTCGTTAACTCTTTGACCCTATCCACCAAGTGCTACCATGGTTAACAATGAAGGGTGCTGGTGGACGAGGTGCGGGAGACAAAGGGTTAAGCAGCTGAAATGAAAAAATCAAATTAAAGGAATATAAATTACGTCCTTCAATAATTCGTGTAAATGTGTCTTATATTACTGATTTGTTTGCATTTACATATCACTAGTTCTAGTTCCAGGCAGGCATGTAAATTAGCAGCGCCGAGTTAAAGAAAAAAATCACTTTACGCTAGTACTGAAATCGTCATTATCATTTCATTGTCATTATGTATGAAAGCTAAACATAAATCTGAGTTTCAGTTTCAATTTCTGGCGTCTCCATGCACAGAATGAATACCGTGTGGACTGATGCCACTGATGCCATGCGATGGAGAAGATCCAAAAATGATCATGGCACACAAGCCTTAATTTAGTTTTACACATAAGCCCTGTGTGTTGGCAAGATCCTGAGGTCCTACCCAGCACACGGATTTCATATCTTGTGTATCAGTCTGTCGTTGGAACAATCTAGGCTAGACTGTATTTAAACGTATTGTAAAAAATAAAAATAAAAAGAGAAAGCAAGAGAAACAAATCAGAAAAAAAAATTATTGGAAACAGACGAAAACACAATTTGGGACAAGTGTTTCCATACTTTTTCTTCTTCTTCTTTTTTTTTTTTTTTTTTTTTTTTTTAATGATGGTTTTGTATAGGTGTTGGAAAGGGTTTGGATATTTTCCCCATTCTTTTATCCCTTTGAGTTCTGTCCGTTGACCTACGTGCTGTATGCACTAATGCAAAGAAACGAAAGGGAATCCACAGCTGCCGACTGTTTAAAGGGCAGCTACTGCTGCCATTTCAATTTTTTTTACCCGCAGGGTTATTTCCCATGGATTGTCTGTACAAAATTCCGGTGTTTTTGCCCTGTGGGAGTAACAGATCACGTGTGTAAGTGTAGGTGCGCATGCGTGTTGCACGCGCGCGTGTTTGTGTGTGTGTGTGTGTGTGTGTGTGTGTGTGTGTGTGTGTGTATTGTTGTGTGTGTGTGTGTGTGTGTGTGTGTGTGTGTGTGTGTGTGGTGTGTGTGTGTGTGTGGTGTGTGTTGTTGTCAGTCTGCCTGTCTGTCTGTGTGAGAGAGAGATGTGATCGAGTCGTCGCTTCTGTACTTTTAAAGACCTCCCTTTGTTTGTTCATCATCATTGCGTGACTGACTGACATACACTTTACACAATTCACTGTTATGGCCTGTTTAACACTTCATGTCTTTAATACCTCCACTGTTCACACCATAGTGTGACTGACTGACATACACTTTATCACAATTCACTGTTATGGCCTGTTTAACACTTCATGTCTTATACCTCCACTGTTCACACCATAGTGTGACTGACTGACATACACTTTATCACAATTCACTGTTATGGCCTGTTTAACACTTCATGTCTTATACCTCCACTGTTCACACCATAGTGTGACTGACTGACATACACTTTATCACAATTCACTGTTATGGCCTGTTTAACACTTCGTGTCTTATACCTCCACTGTTCACACCATAGTGGTAACGGTAGACATGATCTGCTGCACGCAGGTCGGCCTCTGTCTATCGTGCTTTTGTGAAGCGCTTAGGGCTCTGGTGAGATTGTTATTGTTATTGTTACTGTTATTGTCATTGTTGCTTAGAGCCCAGCCGACTGAGCAGAGCAATATCAGTGCTATAACCTTGTCAAAAAGTACATCATACCTCACTAGAACAAAAATAACACCTGCAAAAGAAAATTAAGTACACATATCAAAGAATTCGTGCACATAATCTAAGGATATTCCCCTGTCGTTGACCACTCCGTCCAATTTATCACCAGGGGGTTTAAAAAATCAAACCTGAATACAGATATAAACGTAACAGACACTAAAACTAACACGAACATATACAGGACACTAAAACATAAACACGAACCTATATTACCTCAAATTGTTTCTGCACATCACATTTCCTCAGAGCCAAAAATGTGCATAATACATGTACCCAGTTATCAGTCCTAAGAGAAAGTACGCAAGACTATCGATCACATACAGGTGAATGGACCAGCAAGGCAGAAAATGACAGGAAGAAATAACAGAAAGCAAAAGAGCAAAGCAGAAACAAAGACAGTGACAAAAAACAATTTCCAGAAGGTGGGGATACCATTTATACTGAAACAGCTCCTGGCATCCCCAACAGGGGGCTCTGGTGTTGTACAAGAAGTCATAATGGGGGAGGGGGGGGGCTTACGAACGGGAACACAACACACTTACCATAATATGTTGAACCAGAGCAGCCCCCCCCCCCACACACACACACACATCTCTCTCTCTCTCTCTCTCACAACACTACACACACGCACATACACACACACACCAGCACACACAGAGGTGTATTCACAGAGTGACCAAAATGACAACTGGAGAACGAAAAAAAGGCGAGTACAACTGAAACTGCTTAAGTAATAATAATAATTACAATATTTATATAGCGCAAAATCTTGATAAAATCAAATCTAAGCGCTGAAACAGACATACGCACGCAGGCACACACACGCACGCACACACACACACACAACACACACACACACACACACACACACACACACACACACACACACACACACACACACACACACACACACACACGCATGGCTATAAATGGGGAGAAAGAATAAAAGCAATGGAAAATTATAGAGATGCATATTATATACAATTATATATTACAGTGTGATTCCCCTCCGAGTGGAGACAGGCTGCAGAGGGGGTTGAGTGAGGTCAGGGTTTTATGCAGAGGAGAAAAGGTGAGTTTTGAGAGTGGACTTGAAGGAGACAAAAGTAGGTTGCTGACGGACAGAGAGAGGAAGTTTGTTCCAGGAGAGTGGACCAGAAACAGAGAAGGCTCGTGGACCATAGGTATTGAGCTTAGTGCGTGGAAAGCGAAAAGTCAGAGGATCAGAGGCAGAGCGGAGGGTACGTGAGGAACATAGATCTCAAGTAGGCTTGACAGGTAATCGGGGGCTGCGTTATTGAGGCTTTTGTAGCACCCTGGTGTCTAGTTTGTACTGTATGCGCTTTGATACAGGGAGCCAGTGAAGTTGTGCCAGGAGAGGAGATATGTGGTCAGCTTTTTTCTTTTTAGTACAAGGCGTGCAGCATTGTTTTGAATGCGCTGTAGGATGTGAATGGTGGAGGCAGGAAGACCAGACAGGAGTGAATTGCAATAGTCAATGCAAGACATTATGAAGGAGAGAACGAGTTTTGCAGTTGTTTCGACAGAGAGATACTTCCTGATCAGGCTTATACGATGGAGGTGATAGTAGCAAGATCTGGCAGTTTGAGAAACAAAGTTGTTCATGGAGAGGGTAGAGTCAATGCAGACACCAAGGTTTTTAGCTGAATCAGAAATTGGGACTGATGTGTTACATAATGAGAGAGAAAGAGGAGGCAGCTGAGAAAGTTTCTGACGGGTGCCAATGAGGATAGCTTCTGTCTTGTCGTCGTTAAGCTGAAGTTTATTGTATGTCATCCAGTTCTTAATGTCCGAGTAACACTCAGTGGTGCGAGTCAAGAGGCGCTGTATATTGTCAGGTGAGTCACTGTCTTGAAGTTGGGTGTCATCAGCATAGAAGTGATGTTTTATAGAGTGGGAGTTGATGATAGTGGACAGGGGGGAGGTGTAAAGAGTGAAAAGAACAGGGCCAAGGACAGATCCTTGTGGAACACCACAGGTCAGGTATGCAGGTTGAGAGTAAGTGCCATTGATGAGAACAGTTTGTTTTCTGTTTGATAGATATGAAGTGAACCAGGAGAGAGCAATGTCAGAGATGCCAAAAGTATGATGAAGTCTAGAAAGGAGAATACCATGGTCAATGGTATCAAAGGCTACAGACAGATCAAGGAGTGTGAGGAGAGAGACTTTGCCAGTATCAGTTGCAAGGAGGAGATTGTTGAGAAAGTGCGATGATCCTTTAAAAAGTTCGTTAAGCCCAATTCACTTTGCCAAGAAGCC
>CM060309.1:98198461-98213461 GCA_030674185.1 Monoplex corrugatus | reverse complement strand
ACACTACCGCTTACACGCCAGATTGACTACCCACGCCAAAAACACTATCGTCATTCGTCAATAAACACTACTGCGGTTGTTTTCGTGGTTTAGACATTATGCTGAAAACACTATCCCAGTATTTTTAAGACCAGTACCTTCGGCAGAAAAAGCTAAATCGACACAACACACACAGACATGGGGAAAAATGAGAAAAAAAAACAATATTACTTTCGGTTTCTCTTTTAAAATGAGAAACGCAGCCTTACTTACGCTTTTCTTTTCTTCTTGGAAACAAGATTTGGTTTCGGTTTTAAAGATTCCACGAAATGTCCAGCCAGTTTTGCTACACAACACAATGGCTAACAAAGGCAGCATGTTTAGTGAGATTGAAGAGTTTTTATTGAAAGGAAAATATCCCGAGACGTTGAAGGGGCAGCCTGGAAAAAAGACAAATTTCAAACGGAGGGCAAGCAACTACTCACTTTTGGACGGCATACTCTACCGTCGGCATGGACCAGAAAGTAAGTAAATATGCTCACTTTTAGTTTTGTCATTTAAAAGAGCCAACTTCATCCTATACAATAGACTGCTTTCGTTGTGCATGGTAGGCCTACATAATGCATTATATTGTCGTCCAAATCTATCAGTTGAAGGACAAGAGTACAGTCAGTAGAATACGTAGGTTATAATATGTATATACTCGTATATGGATGGATGGGTGGTATGTCTGTCTGTCTAGCAGGGCCAACTGGCACACAATTTCGTGTGAGATGCTGTTGTGTCTCCGTGCGATTTTAACGTATGCTAGACCGAGATGATTAGCTCTTGAGCAGTGTATTAGAGGTGACTGAATGGGGACAAAAATACTGCTATTTGGTCCTGATGAATCAGTTTTTTTTATCGTCCATATTTTGCGTAAGAGATCATTTCTTCTCTCAAAAAGGAAGGGTAAAGAAATCTGAAAACAGAAAATAGGAAAGATTTTACATCCTGTTTTATGAGAAAGCCTGCAGTCAACCTTGTTCGCTGAGCCCAGAATACAATCTAAAATCTTTAAAAAAAAATTTAAATGCTTAAAAAAATCAGCGGTGCGATGGATCCAGAAGACAAAGATGTTTTTGTGTTCATCTTCATTTACTGTACAGTGTACACAATCAACGCACGTTTCATTGTGTTTGAGAGAAAAAGTAACCGTTCGATTTTTGAAGTCTATCCAAAAGTACTCCTACAGATATATTTGTGAATTTCAGAATACGGCCTAAATTTGAGGAAAATATAGTGAAGCAACCATTTGACTTGAATATATATGTATGGGGGTAACAGGGATGAGAGTGGAGGTGGGGGGAGAAGGGGCGAGGATATAACGATCAGTGAAATAATGGGTCTGTGGCCTAGCGTGCCTGTCGCATAATTGACCTGTGTATAGCGGTATGCTCCCCATATAGGAGTGAGGGAGTGGAGGTGGAGGTGGGGGAAGGCTGATCGCATATAACGATCACTGAGCTTATGAAACTGTGGCATATCTTTGGCATGGTGGGATTGTGTCATAATGGATAGGCCTATCTTTCCTTGTTTCATGTGAGTCATGAAAAATCGTTGTTTGTGAAAAGAAATCTTTTCTTTTGCAGGAAGCTTACGCCAGGTCATCGTGGATACTGAACAGCAAAAAAAGATCTTGCAAGCCGTTCATGAAGGAAGTGGTAACACTCTGGAATCAAGAGCCCTTGCAGGTCACATTGGCCAAGACAAAACTGAAAGTAAACTACTGGACAGATTCTGGTGGCCAGGAATTAGAGGAGATGTAAGAAAATTTGTAAAAACATGCGAACAGTGCCAGAAAGCTGCAACCCGTTTCATCAAAACAGCACCTGAACTTCATCCTCTTCCAGTGCCTTTTGATCCATGGAAGCAAATTGGAGTTGACTTGTGCAGCATGCCAAAATCAAAAGAAGGATTTACATGCATGATTGTTGTTGTAGACTATCTCACAAAATGGGTTGAAGCAGAACCACTCCCTGACAAAACAGCAAGTACTGTCGCTGCTTTCCTCTATCGTCTGATTTGCCGCCATGGTTGCGCAAATGTTCAAATCAATGACCAAGGCCGTGAATTTGTCAACGAAATTTCTTCCCATTTGCACAGACTTACTGGTGTACAGCAAAGAATGTCAAGTGCGTATCACCCACGAACCAACGGATTGACTGAAAGAAACAACAGGACAATCCAAACCAGCCTGCTGAAACTTCTGACTAATCCAGATGGAAGTCAGACACCAGAAGATTGGCCACAAGCTCTTCCAGGGGTGTTTTTTGCATTCCGAACAAGCAAGCAGGCATCAACAGGGTATACACCTTTTTTTCTGATGTACGGGCGTCATCCATGTTTGCCTGTAGATCTCATCCACCAAAAGGCTGATGAAACGTCAACAGCAATTCCTGAAGTACAGAGTCAAGATGTGATTGATGAATCTTCACCAGAAGAAATCAAGAAGCGATTGGAAGCAATCACATATGTGCATGACATTGCACTGAAAAAAGCGTCCAAGAACATTGCTGCCGCCCAAGAGAAACAGAAAAGGAGCTATCAAAAAAGAAACAAAACAAAATGCACATTTGCTGAAGGAGATGAGATTCTACTTTGTAATTCAAGACGAGCAGACAGAAAAGGCGGAAAAACTGAAAACCCATGGCTTGGTCCCTATGCCATCAATCGAAAACTGGACAATGGACTTTACGAAGTGAAAAAACATTGTGGTGATGTTCTGAAGAACAAAGCAAATGCATGCAATCTGAAGTTATTTTGCAGGAGACCAAAATGTATTGTAAAAACAGATGCACAAGAAAGTGACAAAGAGAGCATCACTGATCAAAAGAAAAAGGAGACTCAAGTGAAAGACATTGAGGAGCAAACCACCTTCATCAGTCAAGGAGAACAAATACAAGTTGAAGATGATAGAGAGCCAAAAAATTCTATTGACGAGCAAAACAATGAAAAACAAGAAGATGACACAGAACAAGAAACTGTCGGTGATCAGGAAGAAATGGAAATATGCGTGGAAGATACAGAGGCCACTCATAAGTTTCTACCTACAGACAAAGAGTGGATGGATTATCACTCATGCAGACATGGCCTCCTGCCACATTTTGAAACAATGCCTCGGTGCAGGCAGGATGTTTTGACTCCACCCAAATTAACCGACAAAATCCTTGGTGATGGAAATTGCTTCTTTCGAGCATTAAGCTTTGAGCTCTCTGGCACTCAATTACATCACCTCACACTGCGATACTAATTGGTCAGTTTTCTCCAGTTTCACAAGGAACCATTTTCAGGCTATGTTGGTAAAGACATAAACATTTATCTTTCAGCAAGCAAAATGGAGACACACTCAACATGGGCCACAGACGTTGAAATTGTTGCTGCTGCAACAATGCTGCAGACCTCAATCTTTGTGTTTACAGAGGTAGCTGACAGAAACAGAAAATGGCTTGCTTATGCACCGTTGTTCCACATTACTGACATTCAAACATGGAAAGATCAGAATATCTACTTTTCAAATTTGTGTGCTCACTTTGAACGAGTTACATCTGTTTGAAAGATAACAACATCATCATGTACATTTTCCAGTATCTTGTACACTTCCTGCTGGATTCTGTCTGCAATTTATCTGTGTGCAGTTTGATTTGAATTGGTAGCTTTGACTCTAATTTATCTTTGTTCACCTGAATTTCCTTTGGTCTCTTTACCTACAATTTATCTTTGTTCAGTTGAAGCTGATTATGTAGGCTACCATTTATTACAGTTTTATCTTTGTCCACTGGATCTCATATGGTACCTTTGGCTACTGTCTAGCAAAAATATTGTCAATATGTTGTGTGCAATAATGTTTGGTAGATTGACTGTCATTATTGTACACAAAAGAATCATATCATTATTGTCAATGTACAGTATTAATACTATCTGAATATGATGTTTATAGTTGCTTACTCATTGCCATTTTCTTGTGTGAAACTACCAAACTAGTTTTGGCATGTTTTTGTTCAAATTTCCTCTGACTGTCAAGTAAAGTACAACAGTCTTCATGCCAGTCAGTTGTGCCTCTACTGTTCAATTTGATTTGTTTGTATTGACACTTTTGTGAATAATTATAACAAACAATATATATCCTCGGTCTGTTCCTGTATCCTACAGGATGTCAACAACTTTTTTGATCTTTGTTTAAGTTTTGTTCAACTGGATTTCATAAGGTACGTTTAGTTGCTATTTATTTTTGACAGTGATGTTAACGGTTTCATCTATTAGAAGATGTTTATGCGTTAGTAGTTTGATGTCTGATTTGATGATAAAAGTTCTTTTGCATTAATTTTTGTAATTTTTAGCAAAAATATTGTCAACATGCTGTGTGCAATGTTTGCCAGACTGAATGCCATTATACGCAAATGAATCCATATTAATATTGTCAGTGTACAGTATTATTACTGTATGAATATAATGTTTATTGTTACTTACACATTATAGTTTTTCTGTGAAAACTACCAAACTGATTTTTTATGTTTTTGTTTAATTTCCTCTGATTGTCAAGTAAAGTACGGTACAACAATCTTCATGCCAAAGAGTTGTGCCTCTATTGTTCACTTTCATTTGTTTGTTTGTATTTAAACAAAACAATAGCATAGATCTGTTGTAGTAAATCATCAATTCTTTGGATTTTTGTTTCATTTTTTTTACTTCAATAATTATGTCTTCGTATACCTGGTAGCCTATCTCTGTTACACTCCCTCTCTGTTTGTCTCCTAGTTCCTGTTTGTCTTGTTCTCTTTTTGTCTAATTCTCTCTGTATATTTGTCATTGTATTTTTCTGTATTTTTGCCTGTACCCTTTTTTTCTGTCTGTCTACCTCAGCATCTGTCTCTCTAATCTCCTTCTCTCTATGTAAGCTATTATAACTAAGAGACTTTGTTTCCCCATACTGGTGACATTTACTGAATTAGCATGAGCTGGTGCTTAAAGCAGAAATGAAGCAAAGACAGTCCGTGTCTTTAATCAAGTTTAAAAAAAGCATTCATTGCAATAAAACAGGATATAGGTAAGTAAATGCCGTGCGGTATGCTTTGTTAACAGAAATTTAGGTTACATAAGGTAACACTACTATCGATACAAGTAATCACTCAACACGATAGCAATTAAATAATACTATTTTACTCTGAAAGAAGGAAATTAGATAAAGTGGACACCATATCATGTTTTGTTCATTGCCACAAAGCCAGTCGACATTGCATGCATCAAGGCTTTCCATCAAAAACTAAACTGTGAAAATTAGTATTATAACTTGAGTTTTATACAGATTTTTTTTCTTTTTTTCTCTTACCTCAGCTAAACACTCTGAGGACACCAAAGGTGATGATTACGTGTGCGACCGTTTTTGTTGGTTAATCCCGCTACGTGGGCAACCGCACTCCGTCTTCGGGGATTTTTGGGGGACAATAGAGTCTGCACAGAGGTTGACCCTGGAGGAAAATTCCCCCTTTGACCGAGGCAGCAAGCTGGGATCGAACCCGGCACTTTCTGTTTTCGAATTCGGTGTGTTATCCACTAGGCCACCCCGGCTCCCAATACAGATTTGAAACCAAAACGATGGCACTGACAGATCAACGAATAGATAACAAACATTTATTACAATAAATGGCCTACTGTAAGACATTATCGACTTCTACAGCAGAAATACTTACCCGATAGGCTATATGCAATTTTTTCAGCTTCACATTTTCTCGTGTTACGGCAAAATATTCAATAGGAATAGTCACGATAATTATAACGATAATGCTTTATGTGGGTTGATATAGTATTCCATAAAGGAACGAGGTGAGAGTAGCACTTTTGACGTCATGACAGTAGTTTATTTAGCGTGATCATTGATCGGGATAGTGTTTTTAGCATACTTGAATAGTAATTTTTGCTTGAGGATAGTGTCATTGGCGTAGCCAGAAATAGTGTTTTTGGCGTGAAGGCCTGTGCTATAAACACTACTGATAGTGCTTTCAGCGTTGTCAAAATGACTATGGTAGTGTTTGTTGCATAGAGTGATTTTGGCTTATTACACCTGTACTCTCTTTCCCTCCAGCTTTCCCGTTGTGACCAGGTGTTCCAATTCCCCTTTCCTCGTAAAATGGCCTATAAATGTTGCCTGTCTTTTCCTACTCTTCCTTATGAATGATCTACTTGTGTCTGCCTCCATCAAGACTGTCTTGTTTGTTTTCTTTGCTGTCCATGGAACTCTCAACATTCTTCTTAAGATTTTAGAAACCAACAACAGAAATAACAAAAGGAGAAGTTCTCTGTTTCGCTGAACAGGAGTCAAGTCGCTTGACAAAGACCATTTGCCCGAAAATGTGCGCCTGTCTTGTTTTGTGATTTTAATACGCATTCCCATTCCATTTCCCCGTGTTTCTGGTTTCTGTTTGCATGAACTTTGGCAGTTACTGTGATTTAAACTACTATAGAATGGGTATCTAACTGATGAATATTGGGTAAACTAAAGTTGTAAGGGAGAGGAGATGGACGCTGTCCTCACAATGCTGGCCTTAAGAAATGTTCAGGTCACTATCACTTAACACTATCTACCTATCTATCTATATATACATAGATATATATAGATATATAGATAAAGATATATATGTGTACATAGATATATATATGTATGTATGTATATATGTATGCATGTACTGGTATGTATGTGTATATGTGTGTGTCTGTGTCTGTGTGTCTATATTCTTTCCTTTCAACCTTAAGACAAAGAGACTACAGACAGGTAGTGTCCTCAGTGCCAAGAGAGAGAAAGCAGGGTTGTCTTCCTCAGGGTTGAGGTCACATACCTGTATTCACTCTCCTTGATAATGCTGGCCCTGGCAGTTATTTTCTTTCTTAAGACTTTAAGACAGATGTTTGGTTATTTTAAAGGTGTCATGTGATTGGTTGTTGTTTTGTTTGTTGTTGTTGTTGTTGTTGTTTTTGTTTTTTGTATGTTTGTTTGTTTTTTTACTTTCAAATGTTAAATGAGATTTAAATTCAAACTCTTTATCAGTTATGTTTGGCGAGATTCCCCCCCCCCCCCCTCTCTCTCTCTCTCTCTCTCTCTCTCTCTTTTTTTTTTTTTTTTTTTTTAAACCCTGTCTATATTCTCAAACTGAACAGTAATGGTATTCTATATTCTATATACCGTCCTGTGTTCGAGCAATGTTGCCGTCTTCTGTCATTGATAAGATGAGTTGAGGTTTGTTGTGTGTTCCTGTAATCTGTCTTCTTCTTCGTGTTCTAGGGTCTGACCGTCTGCAAACGGCATCTCCTTCTTGGTGTGGGTTTGCTTCTGTCGTGATCTTGCCCAGCAGTGGTCTGTCAGATGTGTTCATGCACGTACTGCTACTGATTTGATGTAGGCATTGCCGCACAATGAACACGATACACGCACTGGTGCACAATCTGCACACTGTCTTGATAATTTAACCTATACTCTGTGAGTCAGTGTGTGTGTGTTCGTGTTCGTGTGTGTGTGTGTGTGTGTGTGTGTGTGTGTGTGTTCGTGTGTGTGTGTGTGTGTGTGTGTGTGTGTGTGTGTGTTCGTGTGTGTGTGTGTGTGTGTGTGTGTGTGTGTGTGTGTGTGTTCGTGTGTGTGTGTCTGTGTGTGCGCGCGAGCACACGTGTGTGTGTGCACGCGCGCGCGTGTGTGTGTGCTACTGTCATTGTGTGTGTCTGTGTCTGTGTGTCTGTGTAATTAAGTATGTGTGCGTACATGCAGACTTTTTTACTCACAGAGACACAGAGGGAGATAGACAAAGGGAGAGAGAGACAGCAAGAGAGACAGACACACAGACAGACACAGACAGACAGAGACACACAGACAGGCAGAGACAGACACAGACAGACAGGCAGAGACAGGGCGGGAAAGAGAAACAGCTACACAGACAGTCAGACAACGAGAGAGATTTTTTTGTGAGAGACAGACAGACAGACAGACACACAGAGAGATACAGAGACACAGACAGAGACAGAGACAGACAGAGAAACAGACAGACAGAGACAGAGAGAGGAAGAGGGATGGGAAAAGACCAGATTTTTCCCCCAGAAAACTGTGGTGATGTCTGCGGCTCTTTTTATTCATACTTGTCCACGTGAACGTCGAAACCGTTCATCGTTCACAGTGAACTCTGACCCGTGCATAGCTAATTATGACCGAACTCTGCCGCAAATTCTTCATCCACAGAACGCTGGACACGGCCGGGGCTGCCTCCCTGTGAAAAAAACGGTAGAAAAAAATTATTGTCTCAGGTTGTTTGCATTTGTCTATAAACAGGTATCAACGTCGATTTTAGGTCTGTTCTTGTAACTGATAATACCACAACCATCATCCCCGAAAAATGAATGTTAACAGTCAGAAAATAAAAGCTATTATAGCATATGAAAATAACACACAAGGGGGTCAGGCCACATCCAGGTCATGACTCCTGGATTCCCCTCTGCTGTCGATATTACTTGTAATATTGGCGTCACTGTCACTATAGGTGAAGATCATAATTATGTCCAAATGAACCGGACTGATATTGTAGTCCATTGGTAGTAGGATAAGCAAGAGTCTTTCGAAACAAACCGGTAATTGTAACTTTTTTTTATTATAACTAAAAACCAATTGGAGAAGTGTATGTGTTACATGTTACACGTTACGCGCGCGCACGTGCACGCACACACACACACACACACACACACACACACACACACACACACACACACACACATACACACACACATACTTGTTTCAATGCTTGCACGCAAGCAAGCGCGCACACAAGCACACACTCACGCACGTATACACACGCACATACACACACGCTCTCTCTCTCTGTCTCTCTCTCTGTCTCTCTCTCTCTGTCTCTCCCCTGTCTCTCTCTTTCTCTCTCTCTCTTTCCCTCTGTCTCTCTCTCTCTCTGTATCTATCTATCTATCTATCTATTACATACACACAGGCACACACACACTCTCACTCTCTCTCTCTTTCTCTCTCACATACACACACACTGTTTCTCTCTCGCTGTCTCTCCCTCTGTCTCTCTGTTTCATATACACACGCACCACACACACATATATATACATACATACACACACACACACACACGCACATACACACACACACATAAACACACACACATATATACATACACACACATACACACACATACACATACGCACGCACACGTACACACACACATACACACACACGTACACACACACATACACACACACATACACACACACATACACACACACACACACACGTACACACATACACACACACACACACCACTCACCAGCTTATGATGGATAGGAGTGTCCTGCTCTCTCAGCCAGGTGATCAGAGACATCAGCGCCCCGGAGTTCAGATCGACGAAATTCAGCAACTTGTCTTTTTTGTCTTTCCCTCCGTCAGTCTTCTTTCCTCCTGCTTAAAGTCAACACGACACACACACAGACAATAACCCGCTATGTCAAAAAGTTCCTTCTGTTTAAAAGTCAACACGACACACACACAGACAATAACCCGCTATGTCAACAAGTTCCTCCTGTTTACAGTCAACACGACACACACACAGACAATAACCCGCTATGTCAACAAGTTCCTCCTGTTTACAGTCAACACGACACACACACACAGACAATAACCCGCTATGTCAACAAGTTCCTCCTGTTTACAGTCAACACAACACACACAGACAATAACCCGCTATGTCAACAAGTTCCTCCTGTTTACAGTCAACACGACACACACACAGACAATAACCCGCTATGTCAACAAGTTCCTCCTGTTTACAGTCAACACGACACACACACACAGACTGTAACCCGCTATGTCAACAAGTTCCTCCTGTTTACAGTCAACACGACACACACACAGACAATAACCCGCTATGTCAACAAGTTCCTCCTGTTAAAAGTCAACACGACACACACACAGACAATAACCCACTATGTGAACAAGGTGTACAATAATGATACCTGTTTAACACTGTACGTCTGGGAAAGACTGCCCCCAGATTGATAGCAGGGCCACCATCCCCAGGCCAACATGTCGCAGAATGCATCCATCCCCACCAGCTGACTCAACAAGCACCCACACAAAGATATCAATGTGGATTTAAAGAGAGAGGCAGACCAAGGAAGGCCTGGACAGACCAATGTGAAGGAGACTTTGATATCATTCGGCACTTCTCCAATTGAGAACTTGCAGCTGACTGCTGATTTGTCAGTTTCTTCTTCTTTTTCTTCTTCTTTTTCTTCTTCTTCTTTTTTTTTTTTCTTCTTCTTTTCTTCTTCTTCTTTCTTCTTCTTTTCTTCTTCTTTTTCTTCTTCTTCTTTTCTTCTTCTTCTTCTTTCTTTCTTCTTCTTCTTTCTTCTTCTTCTTCTTCTTTTTTCTTCTTCTTCTTCTTTCTTCTTCTTCTTCTTCTTCTTCTTCTTCTTCTTCTTCTTCTTCTTTTCTTTTCTTTCTTCTTCTTCTTTCTTTCTTCTTCTTCTTTCTTCTTCTTCTTCTTCTTTCTTCTTCTTTTTTTCTTCTTCTTTCTTTTTTTCTTCTTCTTTTTTCTTTTTTCTTTTTTTTTCTTTTCTTCTTCTTCTTCTTCTTCTTCTTCTTCTTCTCTTCTTCTTCTTCTTCTTCTCTTTTCTTCTTCTCACCACACCAATGACGGCACAAGCGAACAGATGAAGGAAATAAGAACGTTACTACCTATCGGAATGGGACTCAGTAGCTCAGTTGGTTTGAACGTCGGATTCACATGGTAATGGTTGTGGGTTCGTTCCTTCCTTCCTTCTTTGATTTAACGTCTTTTCACTGTGAGTGATATTAGACGGGTCGTGGGTTCGAATCCCGGGGTGCGCTACATTAAAACTGGCCTTCTCACTGTCCCATCTGAACGTAATTGTTGTTCTGGTGGTGTCAGTATAGGATTAGATAAGTCCCACTTCCCCCACTTCCCTGGGACGGTTATCCCCGTCGGCCATATTACTGTGAGTGATATTAGACGTTTTATAGGTTCGAATCCCGGGGTGCGCTACATTAAAACTGGCCTTCTTACTGTCCCATCTGAACGTAATTGTTGTTCTGTGGTATCAGTATAGGATTAGATAAGTCCCCCTTCCCCCACTTCCCTGGGATGGTTATCCTCGTCGGCCATATCACTTGAGTGGGTGCTGACGTATAAACCGAACCAAATCAGTCAATCAATCAAAACTACCGGTCGCTGTCGTGCAATGGTTAATGCAACGAACTAACGAATGGAAGGTGGCTAGTTTGATTTCTATCAGGACTGTCAGATTCACTGTGGGATTGTTTGGCCCCAAACAGTTCCTGTCTACAGTTGAAAGTGCTATAGGTTCACTAGGAAGTCGGACCACACAGACGATGTCTCATCCACTTTACGGATGTGTCACTGACGGTTTTGTTCAAATTTCCCGACCAACACTGCAGGTGTATGTATCTTTCAGGCCTGATCAACGCCTCGATATTTTATGAAGGGAAGCTTAGAGAACAGCCCTGTCACACTGTCGTAATCAAGAATGGAACTCCACAGCATTGTGGTTATCATCCCCCCCCCCCCATCATCATCATCATCATCATCATCTCACTGTAAAAAAAAACCTCCAGATTCTGGCCATTAAAGCGGCACATAAAATGGGACTAAAAACTGATCACAAATAAAACCGCAAGAGTGCTAGGGTGCTTTAAAAACACAGTACAACAAAATACAAAAAAGAAAAAAGAAGATTACTGTTATCATCATTATCATTATCATTATTGTCATTATCATCAATGGTAACAGTAGTAGGAGGAGGAGTAGCAGTAGCAGCAGCAGCAGCAGCAGCAGTAGTAGTAGTAGTAGTAGTAGCAGCAGCAGTAGTAGTAGTAGTAATAGTAGAATATTGTTCTTGTCGTATTGTAGTTGTTGTTTAATTATCATCAACATCGCTGTTATTATATTATTATTAATCATTATCATATCATTATCATATCATTATTATTATTATTATTATTATTATTATAACTGTTGTTGTTGTTGTTGTTGTGTTGTTGTTGTTGTTGTTGTTGTTGTTGTTGTTAATTAGTATTATCATCATCATCGTCATTGTTGTTGTTGTTAATATTATTATCATCATCATCATCATTGTTATCATTATTAGTTGTTCTTGTTCTTATTATTATCATTATTGATTTTCATATCATCATCGTCATCTATCATCACTGTTATTATTATTATTGTTGTTCCTGTTCTTGTTTTTATTATTATCATTACTGATTTTTTCATCGTCATCATCATCATCATCATCGTGGTCGTCGTCATTATTGTTGTTGTTGTTGTTGTTGTTGTTGTTGTTGTTTATTTATTGTTTTTCTTCTTCTTCTTCTTCTTGTATCATCATAATTATCAATTTTCATTATCATTACCATCATCAGTATCATTTTCAATTAATGTTACTATCATCATCATTACCTTTACCGGGGGGTGGAGCAGTGACGGTGACTATGGTGGGGGTGGTGAAGGGGTTAAAGTTGAAATTGACAGCGGAGTGGGCTCCCCTGCAGGCTGTGATGACGAACCAGCCTCCACAACCCTTGGTCACCCACCACAAGGTGGCGTTGTGGCCAAACCGACGTAACGTCTTCTCTCCGTCACCGTCGTTCACCTTCATCTCACACCTGGTGTCACAAAATCATGGGGAAGGTCACTGATAGCAATGCACACACACACACACACACACACACACACACACACACACACACACACACACACACACACACACACACACACACACCATGTCCAAACACACACACATGCACATACACACACACATCCAAACGCACACACACACATGCAGATACTCACACACACAAACACACACACATCCAAACACACATATACACACACACACACACATCCAAACACACACACAAACACAAAACACTGCACACACACATACACACACAAACACACAAACATTGCACACAGACATACACACACACACACACACATACATACACACACATATAAACACTACACACACACACATAATACACACACACATAAACAATACATACACATACACACACACATAGATAGACAGATAGATAGATAGATAGATAGATAGATAGATAGATAGATAGATAGATAGATAGATAGATAGATAGATAGGTAGATAGATAGATAGATAGATAGACAGACAGATAGATAGATAGATAGATAGATAGATAGATAGATAGATAGATAGATAGATAGATAGATAGATAGATAGATAGATAGATAGATAGATAGATAGTTACTTATAACGAAATTAACTATTGGAGAAATAGGTTGAGGACCAATTAACCTTTCTGAACGATAAAAAAGAAAAAAGAAAATACAAAAACAACACAAAACAAAACAACAAACAGAATGCTGACAAATGAACCCACACACACGTATTTAGATAGGCCTTTACGTGTTCGCCATCAAATGACATTTTAATCTTCCTTTTTTTTTCTTCTTTTTTTTGTTTGTTTGTTTGTTTGTTTTGGGAGGTTTTTTGTTTGTTTGTTTGTTTTTTTGTTTGCTTGTTGTTGTTGTTGTTTTTTTGCAATGTCCTATTTCTGTTATTTCAATATGAGTAAATCTTTTAATGCAGATACGTAACCGGCCCATGTACTAATATCTATACCGTTGGAAAACAAAGTTTTATTTCATTTCGTTTTAAAGAACACTGAGGATGCCACGTTTCGGTCTCTTCGTGAGAGTGAGGTGGTTTGTCCCGAGCTGTGTGTGTGTATAGACGATGGAATTAAAAAGAGAATCAGACGATTTACCCATTCAGACCACAGCTCCTTTAAGGGATGTGAAACGACAAAGCACATCCACTTTCATCCATAAATGTACCGGAAACCCACAAGCACAATTCATCGATGTCATTCAAACAATCCTGATGCCAGCTAACAATACATTTACAGGCGGTAAAACAAAAAACCGTGAATTTATTAAATATCTTCGGTCGTTGCTAAAGATTCAGTTGTGTAATTAGGCTACAGAGGATGAATTACGTAGCTGAGGATGAAGTACACCTTGCTTTCGCAGACTTCTACAAAAATATTGCCAAGTTTATCGTTTCCTAATCCTATTCATAAAAAAGGCCACAATCATCTTCGGATGTGGCCTGACAATGCAAACGGCCAACGAAAGAAGGATTTGGGTTCGAATCTCATTAGTCCTGTCAAAATCATTGTGGGATTTTTCAGCCCCCGGCAGGGTTGTTACTGTAAGCTGAGCGTGCTGTGGGCTCGTTGGAAAGACTGGAACCATACGGTCGAATTTCATCCACGTCATTGAGGTTGGAGCTCAAATCTCCTGACCAACACCGCAGGTACCTGTATCTTTGGAGCTGGTTGGCGCCAGGATATATTCTGAAAGGGAGCATGGAACACAGCCCCATCACAGAATCTCAATCCACAGTGGAATTCCATAACATCGTGATTATCATTGCCATCGTCACGCATCATCACAGCATCATGAAAACATTGTCCCCGACTCTGTGAACAGTGAAATGGTGCAGAAAGGGACCAGAAAATAAGAGAAAGAAATGAGTGTGTCAGGCAGACAGGCAGACAGGCAGACAGGCAGACAGGCAGGCAGACAGGCACGCAGACAGACAGACAGGCAGACAGAAGACAATGACCAGTAAAAGGAGCGGCCCTTGGCCTTGTTGGGCTCCACAGAGGTGATGGTGAAGTCAGGGGGCAGGGGCAGTGAAGAGGTCACCACTCGATGCTTGAAGTCTGGTCTGGAGTGTAACTCAGCTTCGTACACCTCACAGTCCTCTGTGAAAACAATCACTGATAAATAAAAACAATAAATAACACAGATAACTAAACCAGATCACATGGATCCGTGTGGGCGTGTGGATACGTGTTTGTGCGATATTTCTGTTTCGTTAAATTTCTTTAAATTATTTTTCTGTTTC
>CM060309.1:98170961-98188461 GCA_030674185.1 Monoplex corrugatus | reverse complement strand
CTGAGGTATGGGGAGGGATAGCCGTGATACAGGACGATTTCTTTCTATATCCATCAGTGTCAAATTAGGAGTGTTAATCTCCACCCTAATCTCCACCCCACCCATCCCCCTCTCTTCACCCCCCCCCCCCCTCACTTAGTTTTTCTTCTGACTCTGTCTGTCTGTTGGGTGTGATGTGTATTGTGCTGTTGCACGCGGCGTGTTGTGCTGGCGGCTGTAATTGTGTCTGTGTGTTTGTGTGTGCTGTGTGCGGCGCGCGCGGTGTTTTGTGCGTTGTGTGCGTGTGTGTATGTGTTTGTGCGTGTGTGCGTGTGTGTGCTGCATGGTGTGTGTGTGTGTGTGTGTGTGTGTGTGTGTGTGTGTGTGTGTGTGTGTGTGTGTGTGTGTGTGTGTGCTCGCATGTGTGTGTGTGTGCTCGCATGTGTGTGTGTGTGTTCGCATGTGTGTGTTCATCTTGGCATGTGTGTGTATGCATGTGTATATCCATGGGTCAGTGTGAGACAGTGAGAGACGAGACAGTGAGAGACAGAGACAGTGAGACAGAGACAGTGAGAGACGAGACAGTGAGAGACAGAGACAGTGAGAGACAGACAGTGAGAGACAGAGGCAGTGAGAGACAGAGACAGAGAGAGACAGAGACAGGGAGAGACAGAGACAGGGAGACAGAGTGAGAGGTGTGTACAAAGTAGTTCAGCTCGATGTGTACTGTCTCCTTCAAGTTGCGTGTGTGTGCGTATGTATGCGTGTTTGCGTGTGTGTGTGTGTGTTAGTATGTGTGTGTGTGTGTGTGTGTGTGTGTGTGTGTGTGTGTGTGTGTGTGTGTGTATGTGTGTGTGTGTGTGTGTGTGTGTGTGTGTGTGTGTGTGTGTGTGTGTGGTGTTATGTTTGGAAATAAAAGACGGCATCGATCACTTATTTTGGAGATGTTTGCATGTAAAAAAACAAAAAAGGCTCCGGGATAGGGTTGAAGATCTGCTGAAGTCAAAATGTCTTCACTCTATTGATGTCAGATTAAGATTAAAACAATTTTGTTTGGTGCTGACAAAAACATGTACTCCGATCCAATACTTGATATACGTATATAAGATTTATTGATCTATTTGTCCTTCTGAGGAAAATCTATACAGATAAATGCAAACTGACAGAACTCAACCAAATGTTACATCTTACATAAAATACTTTACCACAAAATACACATAGATAAATATACTGCATAACTGACCAGAGCTTGCACGCTTTAGAGGAAAAAAGCTGTCCTGTAACACCATGCTGGAAACAGACGTATGGTGTAATCTCTTACATATTTGCAACGTGAAAATACTTGTTCTTTGATTAACTTACCCATGTATGTATATGTTGTTTGTAAAGTGGTTGTATTTCATATCCATATGTACTTCCTTTATCAGAAAAAAAGTACTGATGACTGATAACTTTTATGTGCTGAAGTGTAAACCTTATGATGCGACTTTACTTACGCTTTGCTAACAATGTATGTTGTTTCTTTATAAAGAACAAAATCATGTTTGAAAGAAAAATGTATGATATAGTCATCAGCTTTTCCATGATTACAGACTGTATGTCTTCTGTAGGCTGTGCAGATCCAAGCTGTCATTTGACCATATCATTTCATTCTGTTATCTATGGTTATAATACAGTCGCCACTGTAAAATGTTTTGGACCATTGGACGGGAGTAAAAAAAACATTGAGGTCAAAACTGTGTCCACATTGAAAATATCAGATTAACTGAAAACATCTGATTTGGTGTTGATTAAAACTGCACAGATCCAATGTCTAATAATCCTTGTAGGAAAAGTATACATTTATATGTGCAGATTCAGTCAAACTTTCCAGAGTATGACTTGTTTTACAAGATACCTTACCACAGATACAACATGGAAGAATTCAGTGAAAACGGCATGCACCCTCTTAGAGAAAAATGGCTGATATCTCTACCATTTGTAACAAAGGAAGTGGAATATAATTACTCGTTTATTTACTACAAGTAATATGTTTTCTCAGTGGTTTACCTTATATATTTCTTCTCGTTCTGTACGCGTTTGGTACTGACGACACATTATGCACATGTGCTGATTCTTTCTTGAAGACGAGGATGTCTTACATACATGTTGAATTTGATGTCTTCGATGCAGTTGATTTTGTTTTGCTAACAGTGTTGCGAGTGTGTGTGTGTGTGTGTGTGTGTGTGTGTGTGTGTGTGTGTGTGTGTATGTGGTGTGTGTGTATGTAGTGTGTGTGTGTGTGTATGTGTGTGTTGTGTGTGTGTGTGTATAAGTAAGTGTGTGTGTGTGTGTGTATTGATGTAGTGTGTGTGTGTGTATTGTGTATGTGTGTGTGTGTGTATGTGTGTGTGTGTGTGTGTATGTGTGTGTGTGTGTATATATATATAAGTAAGTGTGTTTGTGTGTCTGTCTGTCTGTCTGTCTGTGTCTTTGTGTTTTGTTAAAAATGGCTAAAAATAAGTTAATTTAAATGATTTGGGTTCTCGAAACTAACTACTTACTTGATACCAATTATACCACTGGCATACGTGGTAGTGACGAAAATCCGCTACCTGTGTCCGTTCTGAGGCCAGTGTCTGTATGATGTCCCATCCCATATATATGTTTCACGATCTGGAGGTCTCCTTCTACTGTTCATCGATAGGTGTTCTTGTGTCTCCATCTTCTACGTCTTCCTTTGATGTCCAGTGAAGGGCAGTCCGGGTGATGTTGTCCTCCTAGCTGCCTTCCGATGACGTACCCAGTCCATCTCCATCGCCTTTTCATTCAAAAATTAAGCGCTATATGAATGTCCATTCGTGGTGGTAGTAGTGCAGATCGAGTATACGCACATTCGCGTGCGCATACCGAAGAAAAAGAAAGAGGGAGGAGGAAAGGGGGAGACAGAGAGAAATAGAGGTAGCTGGGGGGGGGGGGTGAAGAGAGAAAGGTGACGGGGGTGGGAGGAGAAAGAGGGGGGGACAGACAGACAAAGACAGAGATAATGACAGAGACAGAGAGACAGAGACAACAGAGAGACAGAGAGACAGAGACAAAGATACAGACAGACACAGAGACAGAGAAAGAGAGAGGTGATCGAGGGTTTCTCCCTTCCCAGTGACAGAACACAGTGCAATGAACTCCATTCTCAGCTTTGTGTGGAAAACTTGCTTCACGTCATTCTTCAACAGCAGCTCAGTAACTGATCGAAAACTAACAATCATTATTGATGCTCACCTAGTATATAATACATAACCTACTATTATCCTTAAAAACTCATGGCCTCTCCCCTCCCCTCCCTCTCTCTTATAAGCTATAGTTCAGTCCCACATTGCACAGGGTCCAGATGTTAAAAAAAAAAGCTATTAGTATTAGTATTACCTTCTTAAATAAACAAAATTCTTATCTCTTTCTTCTTCTCTTCTCTTTCAATTTTCTTCTCAGTCCCACATACACCCTCATCGTATGTCAGCTGCTCCTTGGAAAAGAAAACCGAACATAGACTTAACAAAGAAACATTGGAAATTTGTCTTTAACAGCATAATAGAAACAAGACTGAGGGTATAATATGGACAATTTTACATGACATTTACCCAATAAATTCCCCTGTGGGAATGCCAGGGGCTCTTTCAGTATAAATAGTATCACCACCTGGAAATTCTGTGCTAGAAATTTCCTTTTCTGTCATTCCCTTTGTTCCTGCCTTGTTCCTTTGCTTTCTGTCATTTTTTCCCTATCATTTTCTGCTTTGCTGGTCCATTCACCTCTATATGTGCGTGCGCGCGAGCCCATATTTGCCCTTAGATAGAATAATTCAGTTCAGTTTGGTCGTTTTTAAGGCGAAGGTTTATTTTGGCCTTTAGAATCCATTAAGCTTAAACATTAATTTTTTCCCCTTGAATGAAATACGAAGTTGACAGTTACCGCCACTAATTCTTACTGAGAATAGCATTTGTCGTTAGTGATTTAAAATGTAGTAATGTTTACTGTATCGCCAATTTCATAGAAAGCAGTGTGTCTTTGCTATCTCTAAATTATATAGTTGCATGCACCATGTATCCTACCAATGAGTAATACTCTACAGAGCAGATAAAAAAAATAAATACAATGACAGATCAATGCCTTTCGTAATCGGAGAATATAACTACTATTACTTATACAGCAAAGTTACCAGACTCACTGGACCTATTCACCATTGTTATTAGGCGTAGTCATGAATACGTTCGACACGTGTTTCATCATGTAATCCTGAAGTTTATGTAAGAAAAATCTTTGTGTTACACAAGAGAAACCAAGAAAATAAGAATGAAATGAACATCTGCTCTGTCAAAAGATATCATTTCCATTTCAACGCTGAGCTGAATGAACGTCAGTTCGATTCAGTCAGCTGCCGAACAGGTTTTTCTTCTGTCGGTAGAGGTGAAACTGCTGATGAATTTTTAAATCACTCAACAATAGTTTTAAATCTGCAGGAGCGAGAAAGACCTAAACTGAACTAAACTGTGGAATTTGCTTAGATCGGTACAAAAATTCGCTGAATCAACTGATTAAACGTGTACGAATATTTCGCATTACCTCATTGAAACACGACCTGCTGCAGACGACAAAAAATCAAAGTAAAGCAGTCCCGCACTTAATTAATTGGTATCCACGATGACTCACCTGACAAAAGAAGAGCGGCGCCTGTACGCCGAGTTTTTCTTAGACAACGATGTTGATGGTAATGGCTATCTGACAACACAAGAGTTCATCAATTCAGACATCAGCAAGTTGGGCTTCACCAAAGATGACCACGGTAAAATGATTCAGGTATGTTCATGTCCATTTTTTCGTCTTCTCTTTTTATTTTATTTATTTCTTTTTTTTTAAATTTTATTTTTTTTATTTTTTTTATATCATTTTATATTACTTTATTTCATGTTTTTCATTTTATTTTATTTTATTTTATTTTATTCATATTTTATTTTACTTTATTTCATTTTTGTTCGGATGCATGTAAGCGCGTTATTTGGCCCACACTGTGCAGGCTTCATATTGTTGCACAGTCTGCATACTCCGTCTTCTGTGCATGTGCATGCTGTGTCTGAGTGAGTTTGAATGTTGGTTGGTTGGTTGTTGGTTTTTGTTTGTTTGTTTTTGTTGTTTTGTTGTTGTTGTTTGGGTAGGGGGGATTGTGTGTCCTCTGTGTGTGTGTGTACGTTGATCATTGTGTGTTTCTTTTTTGCTTTGTTTTGGAAGGAGTGTTGGTTTTATATTTTCATTTATTATGATTTTTTCATTTATTCATTTATTCACTCCTTTATTTGATTGTTTATTCATTTGTTAGTTCGTTGATTGTTGCTTATTTTGTGTGTGCCAGTTTTGACGAAATCATTTCATCAAATTTCTGTGTGTGTGTGTGTGTGTGTGTGTGTGTGTGTGTGTGTGTGTGTGTGTTGTGTGTGTGTGTGTGTGTGTGTGTGTGTGTGTTGTGTGTTGTGTGTGTGTTGTGTGTGTGTGTGTGTGTGTGTGTGTGTGTGTGTGTGTGTGTGTGTGTGTGTGTGTGTGTGTGTGTGTGTTTTGTTGTGTTGGTGTGTGTGTGTGTGTGTGGTTGTGTTTTTGTGTGTGTGTGTGTGTGTGTGTGTGTGTGTGATTGTGTGTGTGTGCGCGTGTGTAGTGTATGACCTGGTAACCTTCGGAAACTGGACCAAACAAGCGGGAAAATACCTGGACGATATATTTTCTCATCTGCGAGAAACTGCCACCTGAAGTTCGACAGTAAGTGTGGCACACACACACACACACACACACACACACACACACACACACACACACACACACACACACACACACATACACACACACACACACAACACACACTACACACATACACGCACGCACGCACGCACGAACACACACACTGACGCTTACCAGCGTATGCACACACACACATACACATACATCCGATCGTTACATTTTTATCGTGGATCTAGTTACAGTTTTCATCATTGACTTTTCTTGTTCTATGACTTGCCGATTTCTCTGTTTAAGATCTTATTGATGTGTTGATTCCAGATCAGTGCTCTATGCATTCAACATTTCAAACCACAAGAAGAAGAAGAAGAGGAAAAGTCCAAAATTGTGATAGAACTGTGTCGCTCAATACGTTTCCTGACTTTTAGAAGTGCAGAC
Organism: Monoplex corrugatus; assembly: GCA_030674185.1. Taxonomy (NCBI): domain Eukaryota; kingdom Metazoa; phylum Mollusca; class Gastropoda; order Littorinimorpha; family Ranellidae; genus Monoplex; species Monoplex corrugatus. The sequence goes on along the minus strand of CM060309.1, from coordinate 98,182,290 downwards.
CTTTTTTTCTCTTGGGTGCCTTCACATCCTGCTCTCTTCTCTCTCTCTCTCTCTCTCTCTCTCTCTCTCTCTCTCTCTCTCTCTCTTCTCTCTCTCTCTCTCTCTCTCTATCTATCTATAATGAATAGGCTGATTGACAGAGCAGATATAAGTTTCAGTTTGACCGTCAGTTTCTTAACACTTTGACTCCCGCACCCTGTCCATCAACTGCAAAAACTTAACCCTTTGACTCTTTCACCTTATCCAAGCTGGTGGATGAAGTGAAAAAGTCAAAGGGTTAAGTTTTTGCTTTGCTAGCATGGTTGACAATGCAGGATGCTGATGAACAGGGTGCGGGAGTCAAAGGGTTAAGTTTTTGCTTTGCTGGCATGGTTGACAATGCAGGACGCTGGTGGACAGGGTGCGGTAGTCAAAGGGTTAAAAGGCAGTGTTTCTGTGCTCAGAAAAACTTCCATATAGGCACTGGCACCACACATGCCGTGTGATGGAGAGGGTCCAACATGATCATGGCGTAAGCCTTAAGCCTGCGCATTTTAACCCACGCCTTGGAAAAGTCTTGTGTATAACACCATAAGTCGCCATTGGGTTAGTTTTCATTTCCTCACTTACTTACTTACTTACTTACTCATTCACTCACTCACTCATCATTCATTCACTCACTCACTCTCTCACTCTCTCATACACTGACTGACTACTGATTAACTGACTGACTGACTGACTAACTGACTGACTGACTGCCCATCGTGACTTTGTTTGTTTGTTTGTTTGTTTGTTTGTTTGTTTGTTTGTTTGTTTGTTTGTTTGTGATCAAATAAAGGACTGCTGAATGTGAACTGCAGACAAGCAGAGCTGAGACGCATGTACCAGTTGATGGACGTGGACGCCGACGGGAAGGTGACAGAGCAAGAGTTCTTTAACTACATGCGGGCGAAAAAGACCATTCTGTCCAACGCCTACATCCGACACATCTTCAAGACCGCCGACAAGAACAAAGATGGCCGCCTGACATACCGTGAACTGATGGAGTCCTCAATGGGACCTGCCAAACCTTCTGGCCATCCGTAGATGTTTGTTACAGTTGTTGTTGTTGTTGCTCTTCTTCTTCTTCTTCTTTTCCTCCTCCTCGTCCCCCTCTTCCTTCTTCTTCCTCTTCTTCTTTTTCTTCCTTCTCTTCTTCTTCTTCCTCTTCTTCTTCTCGTTCTTCCTCTTCTTCTTCTGTTTTTCTTTCTTCTTCTTCCTCTTCTTCTTCTTCTTCTTTTTGATGTCGTTGTCGTTGTCGTTGTTTTGTCTGTTGTCTTTGATGTGTTTCTTCCCTTCCCAAGGGGAGTACTTACTGACTTAGTGCCTCGTTATGCCACTGACGCGTAGAGCAACAACGAAGCTTCTCCCGGTACTTGTGCAGGTGTAGACCTCTCACAGATTTCACGTAGGGACATAGCGTAATTGGTCATAGTCCTAACACTAACCAAGTCGCAAACTCTCACCTTCACGGTCGGCTTTCTCCATGAACAGAATGCTAACCCAAAAGGTGAGGGTTAGTGAAAGGGTTAGGGTTAAGGTTGTTGCTGTAAAAAGTGGTAAAGTTTGTTGTGTATTCATGTGCAAAATCTTTGGGAAGAAGATACAATGATAATGGTAATGATGTTTAGTTTTCCAGCGGCACAAGTTATTAGTTAAAAGAGCCATTCTTTCAAACTTGCCCTTGCTGACATGCTGGCGGTGTCCATGTTTTCCATGTTTCCATAGCCGGCCACTGACATGATTTACAGGATCCTTAACCCTTTGACTCCTGCATCCTATCCTTCAACAGCAAAAATTTAACCATTTGACTCCCTCACCCTATCTACCAGCTTCCTGCAGGAAGCTGGTGGATAGGGTGAGGAAGCAAAAGGGGTAAATTTTTGCTTTGCTAACATGGTTGACAATGCAGGATGCTGGTGGACAGGATGCGGGAGTCAAAGGGTTGATGCACATAGCTGATATTTCCGCACACGTAAAGAAAAAAAAAAGGAAGGAAGAAGAAAATAGAAAGTAAAAAAAGAAAGATAGAAAAAAAAAAACATTTACTGTAGATTAGATTGCAGGGTATCCGTATATTTGTTACAAGGCGCCTGCAGGCCTGGTACCTCTGACTGAAACCGTCTAGATTATTATGTAGGGTTACCCCCCGTCCTTAGCTCTTCATCAAACGACTACACTGTGAGATCAGGCTCTTAGGTGGCCATTATCAGCATGATAGCTTTGACTAGGAATTAACATGATGTTTTCTAAGTGTGGCCTTGCCTGGAACCACTGCCAGGAACCATGGCTAGGTGGTTCAGGACTGTTCAATCCTCCTGGCACACCTGGTTTACTTCGCAGCTGACCACCATGTCTGGAGGTCATTCACAATCCGCCACCTGGTACTCATTGGGTTGGAGATGGTCATCTCACCACCAGATTTGGAGTGCTCTTTCCCACAGTACATGGGTATCATCACACACATGTAGATCTTGTTTCCATTGACACTGATCTGCTAACTGTCTCAAAGGTGTGATATTTTGTTGAACATTTTTTTTATTTGTTTGTTTGTTTGTTTTCTTTTGTTTACCAATAAATAAGAACATTTCTGTTGATGGACGTTTCCAAATTCAGAGAGAGTGTATGTATGTAAGAGAGAGAGAAAGAATGTGTGTGTGTGTGTGTCTGCCTGTGTGTGTGTGTGTGTGTGTGTGTTTGTTGTGTGTTGTGTGTGTGTGTCTGCCTGTGTGTGTGTGTGTTTGTGTGTGTGTGTGTGTGTCTGCCTGTGTGTGTGTGTTTGTGTGTGTGTGTGTGTGTGCGCAAGCGTGCGCGTGACGAAGAGACAGAGTGTGTGTAAGAGAGAAAGAGAGAGAGAGAGTGCATGCGTGTGTATGAGAGAGTGTGACGGTGTGCGTACGAGAGTGAGTGTGAGTTTGTGTTTGTGTGTGTTCGTGTGAGAGACAGACAGACAGACAGACAGGACAGGGACAAAAGACACAAACAAAGAGACAGAAAGAGAGAGAGGTGTGTACATGTATGTGTGAGAGAGAGAGTGGGAGAGAGAGAAAGAGAAAGAGAGACAGGGAGAGACAGACAGGCAGATAGAGAGAGTCTTGTGGGGATTTATCGATACAAAAAAGACTGTCTACAGAACTTGGCCAGGGACATCTTCGTCGCCATGGGTTCTTAAACATGCGCTAGGCTCATGCTGAATAGAGGACCTCAGTTATTCATCCCATTGGGAAGACTAACACCTGGAGCAGCATTCAGTGTCTATGTTAAAATTTAAGAAAAAATCCTTGTACCAAAAAGGAATGGAACTTGGGGGACTGATGATTCTCAGAGTAGTGCTTTAACCAATGGGCCACCCTCCACTTGGCCTGACGTCACGACAGGATCTAGAATTGAACCCATGACCTCTCCGTTCCCAGGCAGGCGCTACAACCACTAAGCCACTGCTCTGCTCGTCTTAATGTTGTTTCCAGGAATCGAACCCAGGGCCTGTCGCTTTCAAGACGAGCGTTTAAACCAATGAGCCACAGCTCCATTCTATCTGAAGTCACAACCAAAAATTAATCCTGGGACTCTTGCTTCCGAAGTGGGCGCCCCTATGGGACATCGCTCCACCCTGCCTTGACATCACAACCAGGATTTGAACCTGTGAGCTTCGTTGCCCAAGTTAACACTCAACCCACTGGCCACTGTTCCAATCTGCCTGACATTGCAACCTGGAATTGAACCTGAACCTCTTGCTTTCCAGGCAGTCTCTTTTATCACTTTGACCACTACCGCTCCACACAACCTGATATAGCAACCAAGAATCGAACGCGGGGCTTCTCACTTCACAGACAGAAACTAAAACCACTGAACCACAGCCCCACTCTGATACTGCAACTAAGAATTGAACCTGGGACCTATTTCTTTCTCAAAGTGGCTGCCTAATGATTCATCGACCCACCCCAACTGACATCACAGCCAAGATCTGAACCTGGGACCTGTGGCTTCCTAAGCAGGCACTTTAACCACAAGGCCACTGCTACACATCAACTGACATTACAGTCAGGAATTGAACGCAGGATCTGTCCCTTGCCAGGCCAGTGGTTTAACCACTGAGACACCACTTAGCTCCACTTGACATTGCACCAAGAACTCGAACCTGGGTCCTCTAGCTTCCCGGAAGGAGGAGGTGTTGAAACCACTGGGCTACTGTTTCACTGTGCCTGCCATCACCACCAGGATTTGAACCCAAAAACCTCTCACATCCTGGTATAGTTGGAGGCTTTAACCAATAGGCCACCGCCTGTCACTGTTCACAAGACTCATCCTTCGGCGCTGACGTCCTTCCTATCCTTCCTGTTCTCCATTCCTCGCTTCCTGTCTGTCTTCCTAGGACCACAGCGTAACACAATTAATTATATAAACCATTCTTCTGCACTGTTCTTCAAGCTGGAGTGGTCTATCAATGCGCATTACACGCTCTTAGTGTTTGTTGGTTTGTTGGTTGGTTGGATGGTTTGTTGTTTGTTGTTTGTTTGTTTGTTTGTTGTTTGTTTGTTTGTTTGTTTGTATTTCAGTGAAGCACAAAGAACACAAGTGTCGAGAAGGCCGGTTGGTTCTTTTGATAGAGCCGTGGACTCAGGATCTGATATCTTGAGTTCAATCCCAACCGGCAACATTAATTAAACACTGGCCTGTTGCTGCCCATCTTGATGTTTCCATCATTCTGGTGGTGTCAGCTTACTGTTTGATAGGTCCACTGGCCTGTTGCTGCCCATCTTAATGTTTCCATCATTCTGGTGGTGTCAGCTTACTGTTTGATAGGTCCACTGGCCTGTTTGCTGCCCATCTTGATGTTTCCATCATTCTGGTGGTGTCAGCTTACTGTTTGATAGGTCCACTGGCCTGTTTGCTGCCCATCTTAATGTTTCCATCATTCTGGTGGTGTCAGCTTACTGTTTGATAGGTCCACTGGCCTGTTTGCTCCCATCTTAATGTTTCCATCATTCTGGTGGTGTCAGTTTACTGTTTGATAGGTCCGCTGGTCTATTTGCTGCCCATCTTGATGTTTCCATCATTCTGGTGGTGTCAGCTTACTGTTTCATGGGTCACCCTCACCCCCACCTCCCCCATTCTGCTCCTCAGTCCAAGACCTTGCCAGCAAATAGAGTTCTGTGCAAGCCCAGGGAGTCTGCCAGGTAAGTGCTGGCATAATAGGGTGGAGCTCATATGGAACTGTCCAAGTGCGATCAAAACCTGTTGAACAAACTACAAACTCCAAGCTGTCAAGCTAACTGCACTCCACAAACTTGTTGCACAGTCCGCATCTTTGGTGAGCGTGCATGTTGTTTTCATACTTCCATAAGCCAGCCACGGCCATGACTTCTTGGCAAAACTGGCTCTTCTCCTCTTCCATCTAACCTGCCACCATCTGATCTTCCACAGGCTTTCTCCGACTATTTTGTCAACAAGATTGCTAACCTCAGGCTTTCTCTTGATTCCACGACGAACACTCATGCAACATTTCCTGAACCCCCTTTCTCTGGAATCCCCCTTACTTCCTTCCAACCCGTTTCTGAGGACTTTGTTAAGAAAATCATCATGAAATCCGGCATTAAAACCTGTGAACTTGACCCATTGCCAGTTTCTTTCCTCACCCATTGTCTTGATACTCTTCTTCCTCACATCACCAACATCATCAACCATTCCCTCTCAACTGGCTCCTTTCCTTCTTCTTTCAAGTCAGCAATTGTTAGACCTCTTCTAAAAAAGACGACTCTTGACCCTGAGAATTTGAAAAACTATAGACCTGTGTCAAATCTTCCATTTCTTTCCAAGGTCTTAGAGAAAGTTGTTCTCAACCAGCTGTTAAACCACCTTCATTCCAATAACCTTGTCTATCCCCTTCAGTCTGCTTACCGTTCTGCACATAGCACCGAGACTGCTCTTCTCAAAATCTGCAACGACTTACTGACTACTCTTGACTCTAACAATGTATCACTTTTGACTCTCTTGGACCTATCTGCTGCCTTTGACACTATTCACCACTCTATCCTTCTCTCCCGTCTCCATCACTCTTTTGGGCTCCATGATACTGTCTTGAATTGGTTTCATTCTTACATAACCGATCGTCTGCAAGTAGTTTCTGTCAATGGTCTTTCTTCTAATGCTTCCTGTCTGACCTATGGAGTGCCACAGGGATCTGTTCTGGGCCCCCTACTTTTCATTCTCTACACCTATCCTGTCTCCTCTATTGTCCAAGAACACCTACTTCAGCATCATTCTTTCTCGGATGACAATCAGCTGTATGTCTCTGGGCCTCTCCCTGACCTTCCCCTCATGATCCAAAACACCCAATCTTGTGTAGCCGACCTGAAGGATTGGATGACTGAAAACAAACTGAAATTGAATGAAGAGAAATCCGAATTGATCTTGATCACCCCACCCAAACTCCAAAATCACCCCTCTCTTCCAACCTCCATCACACTTGTTGATTCGTCTATCACTCTCTCCTATTCTGCCCGTAACCTTGGTGTAACTCTTGACCAAACCCTGTCCTTCCATCTGCATGTTAGCAACGTTTGTCGGACTTGTTTTCTTGAACTCCGCCGAATTGCTTCTATCCGCCATCTCCTCTCAGAAGACACGACAAAGACCCTTGTCTGTGCACTTGTTCTATCTCGTCTTGATTACTGTAATGCTCTTTTGTCTGGTTCCCCCTCTCACCTCATTAACAAACTTCAGAAAGTTCAAAATCATGCTGCCCGTCTCATCTTCCGCTCTTCAAAATTTAACCATGTTACGCCATTGCTCTGTTCTCTTCACTGGCTCCCGGTTCAGCAAAGAATATCCTACAAGATTGCCTGTCTCTGCTTCAAATCTATTGAGTCTTCCTGTCCTGAGTATCTCGCCCATCTGTTACATCTCTACACGCCATCTCGAGCTTTGCGGTCCTCATCCGACACCCGTCTCTATAGTATCCCCATAGTCCGCACTAAAAGGTTTGGGCAGCGTTCTTTTTCCTATCAAGCTCCAACTATCTGGAATCAGCTACCTCGCTCACTCAGATACTCACCCTCTCTGTCCACATTCAAACGCTCCCTCAAAACTCATCTGTTTCCCAAATAACTGGTAATTTCTGCCCCCCTCCCCCATGTAACGTAATGTTGGCTTTATAATGTCTTAGTGTCAATGTGTCATTGCATTTGCATGTCGTGCTGTGTGTGTGTGTGTGTGTGTGTGTGTGTGTGTGTGTGTGTGTGTGTGTGTGTGTGTGTGCGTGTGCGTGCGTGTGTGTGTGTGTGTGTGTGTGTGTGTGTGTGTGTGTGTGTGTGCGTGTGTGTGTTTGTGGGCGTGTGTGTGCGTGCTTGTGATTTCGGTTATATGTTTTGCCATTGTTAACGCCTAGGGCATTAATTTGATTAGGCGTACTAAATGTTCATAATAATAATAATAATAATAATAATGACTTACAGGATCTTTAACGTGCTTAAAATTGATATTTGATATTTGGCACTGGCAGGTTTGCACTCATTTATAATTCACCCATCAGCAGGTGGATGTAATAACTAGGGATTAACACAGAATCTGAAGACATCCATCCAAACACACACACACACACACACACACACACACACACACACACACACACACACACACACACACACACACACACACACACACACACACACACACACACACACACACACACACGCACACACACACAAAACAAAAAAATGCCACTCTGCTACTGCGCTCGAAGGGGTTGACAAGACGACGCACAGGGCAGGAAACACAGAGAGGTTGACAGGGAGAATGGAAAGTCAGTTTCAGATCCGCATCGTGTCCTGCGATCTTCTGACGAGGAAACGATTACAAAAGTCAGTCACGTGACCAACAGTCCAGGACTTAAAACTTAAGCTGGTTATTAGAAAAGCTGAAGAGTTTAGCAATCACACTCTGTCAGTCTTCACGTTATGTAAGTGACTATCAGTTGTGTGTGTGGCAACAAAGATAACAGCAGCTGTGTGTATACTACCGTGCTATAGATTTCATTATCAATAGCGTGTTATACTTATTATCAATACCGTGTTACGGATTTCATTATCAATACCGTGTTATGGATTTCATTATCAATACTGTGCTATAGATTTAATTATCAATACCGTATTACAGATTTTATTATCAACAGCGTGCTGTATATATCATTATCAATACCTTGCTATGGATTTCATTATCAATACTGTGCTATAAATTTCATTGTCAATACCGTGTTATAGATTTCATTGTCAATACCGTGTTATAGATTTCATTATCAATACCGTGTTATAGATATCATTATCAATACTGTGCTATAGTTATCATTATCAATACTGTACTATAGATATCATTATCAATACTGTACTATAGATATCATTATCAATACTGTACTATAGATTTCATTATCAATACTGTACTATAGATATCATTATCAATACCGTGCTATAGATATCATTATCAATACTGTACTATAGATTTCATTATCAATACTGTACTATAGATATCATTATCAATACTGTGCTATAGATATCATTGTTAATACTGTACTATAGATATCATTATCAATACTGTACTATAGATATCATTATCAATACTGTACTATAGATATCATTATCAATACTGTGCAATAGATTTCATTATCAATACTGTACTATAGATATCATTATCAATACTGTACTATAGATATCATTATCAATACTGTACTATAGATATCATTATCAATACTGTGCAATAGATTTCATTATCAATACTGTACTATAGATATCATTATCAATACTGTACTATAGATATCATTATCAATACTGTACTATAGATTTCATTATCAATACTGTACTATAGAGTTCATTATCAATACTGTACTATAGATATCATTATCAATACTGTACTATAGAGTTCATTATCAATACTGTACTATAGATATCATTATCAATACTGTACTATAGAGTTCATTATCAATACTGTACTATAGATATCATTATCAATACTGTACTATAGAGTTCATTATCAATACTGTACTATAGATATCATTATCAATACTGTACTATAGATATCATTATCAATACTGTACTATAGATATCATTATCAATACCGTGCTATAGATATCATTATCAATACTGTGCTATAAATATCATTGTCAATACCGTGTTATAGATTTCATTATCAATACCGTGCTATAGATTTCATTATCAATACTGTACTATAGATTTCATTATCAATACTGTACTATAGATTTCATTATCAATACCGTGCTATAGATTTCATTATCAATACCGTGCTATAGATTTCATTATCAATACTGTGCTATAGATTTCATTATCAATACTGTGCTATAGATTTCATTATCAATACTGTACTATAGATATCATTATCAATACTGTACTATAGATATCATTATCAATACTGTGCTATAGATATCATTATCAATACTGTACTATAGATATCATTATCAATACTGTGCTATAGATATCATTATCAATACTGTACTATAGATATCATTATCAATACTGTACTATAGATTTCATTATCAATACCGTGCTATAGATTTCATTATCAATACTGTACTATAGATTAAATTATCAATACTGTACTATAGATATCATTATCAATACTGTACTATAGATATCATTATCAATACTGTGCTATAGATATCATTATCAATACTGTACTATAGATATCATTATCAATACTGTACTATAGATATCATTATCAATACTGTGCTATAGATTTCATTATCAATACTGTGCTATAGATATCATTATCAATACTGTGCTATAGATATCATTATCAATACCGTGCTATAGATTTCATTATCAATACTGTGCTATAGATATCATTATCAATACTGTACTATAGATTTCATTATCAATACTGTACTATAGATATCATTATCAATACCGTGCTATAGATATAATTATCAATACCGTGCTATAGATTAAATTATCAATACTGTACTATAGATATCATTATCAATACTGTACTATAGATATCATTATCAATACTGTGCTATAGATATCATTATCAATACTGTGCTATAGATATCATTATCAATACTGTGCTATAGATATCATTATCAATACTGTACTATAGATATCATTATCAATACTGTACTATAGATTTCATTATCAATACCGTGCTATAGATATAATTATCAATACCGTGCTATAGATTAAATTATCAATACTGTGCTATAGATATCATTATCAATACTGTACTATAGATTTCATTTTCAATCACTGTTAGCGTGTGTCTTTGTTACAGACTGCGTAGTTCAGTGACCAGTTTTAGACTGCGTAGTTTGGTGACTAATTTTAAAGTACCTTTAGTTAGGAACCTTGCAGGATCTGCGTTATTAGGTTACATTAATATTATTGTTATTGTTATTAGTAGCATCATCATCATCATCATCGTTATCACTATCATTGTTATTATTTGCACGCATAACTGGTATTTTAATCGTCTATTGCAGGTATTTGTGTTCGCCAGTGATAAAATGGTATCCATCAGGAAATTCGTGGGACATATGTGTGCGTATCATATTGTGTAGGCTCCATTAATGTTGTTCTTGTCAATGAATGAGTGGGGTTTCTGTTGATGGTGTATTTTAGTAACTACGAGTAAGTGTCATATCAATACAAACCAACAATGCTTCCGTTTTCACCTGCTCAACGAAACGTCAGGAAAGTTTTGCTACTGGTTCCCACCCCCACCCCACCCCCACTAAGTTTTGTGTACTCATTCGATCTTTGCCCTCTTGCGTATGCTTGGCAAAGGCCATTTGGCCGAAAATTTTGCGCCTGTCGTGTTCTGTGTATCAGACTTGACTTCTCGTTGAGTTCCGTTTCTGTATGTTTCTGGTTTCTGTTTGCTTGAACGCTGGCAGACACTTTGAGTAAAAATTCTACTGATGATTGAAAATACGACTGATCCATAACTCTGCCTTCTGCAAATAAACTCTAAAATTGTCAATGTTCAGTCATAAGGGTAGGCCCTTTATCATTGCCATATTTAACCCTTTGACTCCAGCATCCTATCCACCAACTGCAAAAAAATTGTAACCCTTTGACTCCCTCACCCTTTGCTAGCCTGGTTGACTATGCAGGATGCTGGTGGACAGGGTGCGGGAGTCAAAGTGTTAAGTGTTTTGCTTTGCTAGCCTGGTTGACTATGCAGGATGCTGGTGGACAGGGTGCGGGAGTCAAAGGGTTAAGTTTTTGCTTTGCTAGCCTGGTTGACTATGCAGGATGCTGGTGGACAGGGTGCGGGAGTCAAAGGGTTAAGTTTTTGCTTTGCTAGC
>CM060309.1:98100961-98168461 GCA_030674185.1 Monoplex corrugatus | reverse complement strand
TGGTACCGGTACCGAAAGTTTTCTGTTGTTGTTGTGTGTGTGTGCCGTTTTGTTTTTGTTTTTGCTTGAAAACATTTCATCTGATTTGATTTCAGTTATTTTATTTTATTTTATTTTATTTTATTTATTATTTTTATTTTATTTTATCTTCTTTCATTTTCTACAGTTATAGATAAACTTGATCGATGGTCTTTAGCATGGAAGTTACTTGTATATGTAACTTTCTGTACTGTCCAGATCGTGTTTGACGAGCTGGACAAGAACAAGGACGGAGTTCTGACGCTGGATGAGTATCTGATGATCTGTGAAAAACTGGATCCTGATATAAGAAAGTAAGTACATGCATTTCATGCGGAAATAAATAGCATTAGTGATGACTCATGCAAGGACTGTAGAACTTTGGTCTTTTAACTGATGGGTACAGTGGCTGAATGGTTAGGACACATTTTCCATTTGATGGGTCTGGGATCGAACCTGCCTGGGTATCAACTGGTGGGTAAAAGGTGGGGATTTTTCCTGTCTCCCAGGGGTCAACATTGGTGTATACCTGCTGGTATCCAAACTTCTCTGTGTATACACACGCAGGCCATTAACCCTTTGACCGCCGCACCCTGTCCACCAGCATCATCCATCGTCAGCCATGCTAGCGAAGCAAAAACTTTACTTTTTGACTCCCTCATCCTACCGGGGCAAACCTTGGTTGTTCCAAGTTCTAAAATCCTGAATGTGCTGGGGCTGGGAAGTCAAAGAGTTAAGTTTTTGCAGTTGCTGAACAGGGTGCCGGAGTCAAAGGGTTAAATAATCACAAGAAAGATCCTGAAAGCCATTTCAGTGTTTGGTGGCTATGGAAACAGGAAAACACCTCGCGTGTACATTCCCCCAAAACGAAGTATGACTGCACCAGGGCAACAGGAGGATGTACCTACGTTTACTCTGCTTAATAATGTGGGTCCTGGCTGTCGTTTTCCAAATCCAGACCATTTCTGTCAACCATAAACTGTCCACCCCCATGCTCAGGCTTTCATCCGAAGCTGACTTGCTCATTCCAGCTGATGAAGGCCTTTATTATTCTTTAAAGCCCAGCCGACTGCACAGAGCCATATCAGGGCTATAACCATTTCAAAACGTACATCACATCTGGCCGGACAAAATGTGGAAAAGAAAATTAAGTGCACGTATCAATGCATGAGCGCACATGATGTAGGATGTGTCCCTGGCGTTGACCATTCCGTCCAATTTATCATCAGAGGATTTTTTATTAAAAAAAACCAGAATACAAATATGGACACATCAGATAAAACTTTCCTTGGAACAAAAAACAAACAAACAAACAAAACAAAAAACAAACAACAGCAATACAAATACACAAATTCAAATTCTAAACAAAAACGACAATAAAACCAAAACCAAAACCAAACCTCTAAAAAAAAAATGGATGTCAGAAACTAACTTCATGCCTAAAAAGATAATGTGCATGCATTTACAGAGCAGCGGAAGTCAAACGGATGTTCCAGACCCTTGACCTTGACCTTGACGGCAGGATCTCAGAACAGGAGTTCCTGAACTTCGTGCGCAGCAAGGGGTCGTCACTGACAGCGTCGCACGTGCACGCTATGTTCCGACTGGTGGACAAGGACAAAGATGGGAAACTGAGTGCCAAGGAGTTCTTTGAGGCTGTCATGTAGAGCTTACTGTGAAGCATGCTCAACCATGATGTATTTGTAGACAATCTGAACCAATATGGCAGTGTACCCCCCCCCCCCCCTCCTTTTTTTTTTTTTTTTTTTTTAAACAAGCAAAGACAAAATTCTTCGTTTTTCTAAAGTTACAAAGGAACAAATGCTTTTTTTTTTTTTTTTTTTTTTTGCTTTTTTTTTTTTTTTTTTTTTTGGTTTGTCCAGTCTTTGCCCTAAAAACAGAAAAAAAAATGAGCCTATGAAAAAATGTGCCACATCAATCAAATTACTCAAGCATAATCATAATCATCATGTGCCCTGCTGCATGCGTTGTCGATCATGCCCCCTTCCCCCTACGAATCTATCCCTTGTTGCTGCAAGCATATGTCCTATCCTTATTGTCCTCATCCACTCTACAAAACTATCTACTGTTTTCTCCCTAGATCTACCTGGTGCTCTTTTTCCCTCTAGTTTTCCTGCTGTAACTAGGTGCTCAAATTTCTCTTGCCTCATAAAATGTCCTATAAATGTTGCTTGTCTTTTCCTAATCTACCCAAGCTTAAGAGAAAGGAAAGAAGAAAATAACGACCTGAAAGTCGGACAGAAATACAAATCAGTATACAGACACTGAACAATTAGAACAAAATCTGTACAAACCATACATAAACACACACACACCACACACACAACACACACACACACACACACACCACACACAGAAGAAAAGGACGCAAAAAGTAAAGATTGGGCCCAAAATTATCCCCACCCTTCCTCCACACCCCAACTTCTCCTTCCCCTCTCCCCGCTCAACACACGCAGTGACACAGCACACCACAGAGCTTGCTGTATTCAGGAAATAATGAGTTGTCAGGAAGTTAAGTGCTATTACTCAGCAGTTGACATTTCCACGATACTGAACGAAAACACTATCAATACTTTAACAGACGTATGATGTATATCGACAATACATAGGCGATTACGAAATCATGACATTGGTGATGGTGAAATCACGATTGTAGGTATGACAGCGCCTTGGTGATTGTGAAATCATGACACTGGTGACTGTAAAATCATGAAGATAAGTGCATCAACAATACATTGGTGATTGCAAAATCATGACTATGGTGATGGTGAAATCATGACTATGGTGATGGTGAAATCATGACGTTAAGACCCTGCTTTCAATCTAATCAGCAATGAAATGATCAAAATGATATCCTGGTGCTAAATAATTCTTGGGGCTTCTGTTTTAATCAATAAAGACAATGGAGACATTCTGCCGATCTGTTCTGTACGTGATTTTATGTGTGCCATGCATATGGGAAAAAAATGTAAGATGTATATATTTTTTTTTGTGGTGTGTGTGTGTGTGTGTGTGTGGTGTGTGTGTGTGTGTGTGTGTGTGTGTGTGTGTGTGTGTGTGTGTGTGTACACATCACATCACATATTATAATCATATCATATATCATATCACATGTACATCGCACCATACCAAATCATACCATACGGTACCATGCCATACCATATCACACCCATACCAAAGCATACCATACCATACCATACCACAGCATACCATACCATACTATACCATGCCATCCATATCACACAATACAATACCATGCCATACAATACCATACCACACCACAACAAACAATACCGTATCATACCACACCATATCATATCACACCATACCATACCACACCATCAATTACCATACCACACCATACATGTATACCATACCACACCATACATACCATACCACACCATACATACCATACCACATCACATCATACATACCATACCACACCATACATACCATACCACACCATACATACCACACCACACCATACCATATCATACCATACCACACCATACATACCACACCACACCATACATACCATACTACACCATACATACCATACCACACCACATCATACATACCATACCACACACACCACACCATACATACCATACCACACAATACATACCATACCACACCATACATACCATACCACACCATACCACACCATACATACCACACCACACCATACATACCATACAACACCATACATACCATACTACACCATACATACCATACCACACCACATCATACATACCATACCACACCATACATACCACACCACACCATACATACCATACCACACCATACATACCATACATACCATACTACACCATACATACCATACCACACCATACATACCATACCACACCACATCATACATACCATACCATACATACCATACCACACCACACCATACCATACATACCATACCATACATACCATACCACACCACATCATACATACCATACCATACAACCATACCATACCACACCACATCATACATACCATACCATACATACCATACCACACCACACTATACATAACCATACCAGACCACACCATACATATCATACCACACCACACCATACATACCATACCACACCATACCATACCACACCATACATACCATACCACACCATACATACCACACCACACCATACATACATACCACACCATACATACCATACTACACCATACATACCATACCACACCACATCATACATACCATACATCATACATACCATACCACACCACACCATACATACCATACCACACCATACATACCACACCACACCACACATACCATACCACACCATACATACCATACCACACCATACATACCACACCACACATACCATACCACACCATACATACCACAACCATACATAACACACCACACCATACATACCATACCACACCATACATACCATACCACACATCATACATACCATACCATACCAATATACCATACCATACCACACCATACCACACCATACATACCATACTACACCATACATACCATACCACACCACATCATACATACCATACCATACCACACCATACATACCATACCACACCATACATACCACACCACACCATACATACATACCACACCATACATACCACACACCATACATACATCCCACACCACATCATACATACCACACATCATACATACCATACCACACATACCATACCACTACCACATCATACATACCACACCACACCATACATAACACACCACACCATACATACCATACCACACCACACCATACATACCACACCACACCATACATACCACACCACACCATACATAACACACCAACCCATACATACCATACCACACCATACATACCATACCACATCATACATACATACCATACCATACCAATGTACCATACCATACCACACCATACATACCATACATACCATACCACACATCATACATACCACACCATACCACACCACACCATACATACCATACCACACCATACATACACACCACACCATACATACCAATGTACCATACCATACCACACCATACATACCATACCACACCACATCATACATACCATACCATACCAATGTACCATACCATACCATATCATACCATACCATACCATACCAATGTACCATACCATACCACACCATACATACCATACCACACCATACATACCATACCACACCACATCATACATACCATACCCCTACCACACCATACATACCATACCACACCATACATACCACACCACACCATACATACCACACCATACATACCATACACCATACATACCATACCACACCACATCATACATACCACACCACATCATACATACCATACCACACCACACCATACATACCATACCACACCATACATACCATACCACACCATACATACCACACCATACATAACACACCACACCATACATACCATACCACACCATACATACCATACCACATCATATATACCATACCATACCAATGTACCATACCATACCACACCATACATACCATACCACATCATATATACCATACCATACCAATGTACCATACCATACCACACCATACATACCATACCACACCATACATACCATACTACACCATACATACCATACCACATCACACATACCATACCATACCACACCATACCACACCATACATACCACACCACACCATACATACCATACCATACCAATGTACCATACCATACCACACCATACATACCATACCACACCACATCATACATACCATACCATACCAATGTACCATACCATACCATATCATACCATACCATATCATACCATACCAATGTACCATACCATACCATACTATACCATACCATACTATACCATACCATACTATACCATACCATACCATACCATACCATACCATACTATACCATATCATACCATACCATACCATAACCATACCATACCAATGTACCATACCATACCATACTATACCATACCATACCATACTATACATACCATACTATACCATACCATACCATACTATACCATACCATACCATACCATACATACCATACCATACCATACCATCCATACCAATGTACCATACCATACACCATACCAATGTACACCATTACCATACCAATGTACCATACCATACCATACTATACCAATGTACCATACCATACCAATGTACCATACCATACCATACCATACTATACCAATGTACCATACCATACAATACTATACCATACCATACTATATCAATGTACCATGCCATACCAATGTACCATACCATACCATACTATACCATACCATACCAATGTACCATATCATACCAATGTACCATACCATACCAATGTACCATACCAATGTACCATACCATACCAATGTACCATACCATACCAATGTACCATACCATACCAATGTACCATACCATACCAATGTACCATACCATACCATACCATACCAATGTACCATACCATACCATATCATAACCATACCATACCATACCATACCATACTATACCATACAATACCATACCATACCATATAAACAATATCATTTTTGTGTATAGTATTATTCTTCACACTCATCTGAACTCACAGCACATTACATGTTTACAAGACAGAGACTGCAACACACACACACACACACAGACTTATATAAGACACACACACACTTATAACACACACACACACACACACACACACACACACACACACACACACACATACCACACATACACCACACACAACACACACACACACCACACACACACATACACACACATACACATACCACACACACACACACACACGACACAAACACACGCACACATACACACACACACGACACAAACACACACGACACAAACACACACACACTTACACACACACACAATACAATACAATACAATACTTTATTTTGTATAGCGCAAAATCTTGATAAAATCAAATCTAAGCGCTAAAACAGACACACACGCACGCACGCGCACACACACACACACACACACACACACACACACACACACACACACACACACACACACACCACACACGCACACGGCTAAAATGGGGAGAAAGAATAAAAGCAATGGAAAATTATAGAGAGCATATTATATACAATTATATATTACAATGTGATTCCCCTCCGAGTGGAAACAGGCTGCAGAGGGGATTGAGTGAGGTCAGGATTTTATGCAGAGGAGAAAAGGTGAGTTTTGAGAGCGGACTTGAAGGAGACAAAAGTAGGTTGCTGACGGACAGAGAGAGGAAGTTTGTTCCAGGAAAGTGGACCAGAAACAGAAAAGGCTCGTGGACCATAGGTATTGAGCTTAGTGCGTGGAAAGCAAAAAGTCAGAGGATCGGAGGCAGAGCGGAGGGTACGTGACGGAACATAGATCTCAAGTAGGTTTGACAGGTAATCGGGGGCTGCGTTATTGAGGCTTTTGTAGCACATGGTGTCTAGTTTGTACTGTATGCGCTTTGATACAGGGAGCCAGTGAAGTTGTGCCAGGAGAGGAGATATGTGGTCAGCTTTTTTCTTTTTTAGTACAAGGCGTGCAGCATTGTTTTGAATGCGCTGCAGGATGTGAATGGTGGAGGCAGGAAGACCAGACAGGAGTGAATTGCAATAGTCAATGCGAGACATTATGAAGGAGAGAACGAGTTTTGCAATTGTTTCGACAGAGAGATACTTCCTGATCAGGCTTATACGATGGAGGTGATAGTAGCAAGATCTGGCAGTTTGAGAAACAAAGTTGTTCATGGAGAGGGTAGAGTCAATGCAGACACCAAGGTTTTTAGCTGAATCAGAAATTGGGACTGATGTGTTACATAATGGGAGAGAAAGAGGAGGCAGCTGAGAAAGTTTCTGACGGGTGCCAATGAGGATAGCTTCTGTCTTGTCATTAAGCTGAAGTTTGTTGAACGTCATCCAGTTTTTAATGTCCGAGTAACACTCAGTGGTGCGAGTCAAGAGGCGCTGTACACACACACAGACACACACACGCAGACACACACACACACACACACACACACACACACACACACACACACACACACACACACACACACACACACGCACACACAAACATACGAACATATAAACAAACAAATAACTCAGTTCCTCTTTAATTAAAGATTCTCCATCACAGACAAATCTGAAATTTAAATGTTCTACAAATCAACAATTACATTACAATACTTCTTTCAAGAGAAGATGAAAAACTGTACATTAAAAATAAAGAGAGAGAGGGAGAGAGATACCAAATTGAACACAGCAATATAGTATATAAACTTGTACACATGCATACACAAGTAAACATACTACAACATGAAGAAAAAGTAAACATACTACACTATGAAGAAAATAAAGTATACATAAAATCAAAACTACTAACCCCCATACATACACACGCACACACACACAACCACACACACACAGAAATAAATATACAATATTATGAAGAAGATAAAGCACACATAAAGCCAAAACTACCAACACACACACACACACACACACACACACACACACACTATACATACATATACACACACACAGAAATAAATATACTATATTAAGAAAAAGATAAAGCATACATAAAGCCAAAAACTACCAATACACACACACACACACACACACACACACACACACACACACACACACACACACACACACACACACACACACACGCAAAGTTCAAAGTATAACAGATCCTTTAACCCCAAATAGGGCACAAAGGATAACAAGAAATAGATATCATCCAACAGAATTAGTTCACAGAATCCAACAGAGAGAAGCCGGCTACAAATGACATGGTCTTACAATAGGATATTCAATTGTTCAGAATATTACTACACAACTCTACAAAATTTGACAATTTTTGCTAATTTTGTACACACACAGACACACGCACGATTGCACATATGCACGCGTGAACACATGTATACACATACACACACACACTAATGAAAATACATATCTTTCAACCAGTGATTCCGTAACATAAACACAAGCCATAACAAAAGTGACTGACAAGAGCTGAACTGACCATCCAACAAGGGTCTCAAACTTGTCAACAAGACCTCACATGACACAATCAGAAACACCACAATCAGAGAAATGGTGGGAATCACACTGAACTACCGTCATATGCATCAGCAGAAAATATGGTGGTTTGGTCACCTGGTGGTTTGGTCACCTGACCGGACTACAACCCCACCAGTTGGCTCAACAAGCATACAACACAAAGATATCTGGGCTTAAAACAAGAGACAGACCATTTCTCCACTTCAGGCCTTCCAGCTTGTTGCTGACCATCAACTCTTTCTCTCAGCAACACTCATGACGGTATAAGCAATCGTTTAGAAACAGAAGAAATGTCTCCAACAGTGACTAAAAGCCGGTGAGATCTAGACATTGAAAAAGAAATAATTTCTTCAACAGTGACTTTCTGTTATTGTTACAGTTATTGTTATTTAAAGCCAAACCAACTGTGTAAAGCCATATCGGGGCTATAGCCCGTTACAAAACATACTACTTCAACAAGGGAAAAAATGAAAAGAAAACTATATACGCATACCAATGCATCCGTGCACATAATCTAACGATATGCCCCTGGCATTGACCATTCCATCCAATTTATTGCACAGGGATTTAAAAAACATACTTGAATACAAATTTAAACATAATTAAGGACACTAAAAGATATACAAAAGCAGGCCTGAATTACCTAAAATTGCTTCCATATATCTCAGTTCAGAGGTCTAGATGCTGAAAAAGAAAAAATATCGTCAAAGTATATTGTTACTGTTATTTTTATTTAAAACCCAACCAACTCCGCAGAGCCATATCAGGGCTCACGGCTGTTCATTCCATACCCTTTAGTTGGGAGGAAACTCCCCGCCGCGCGGAGGAATGTGTTATTTTGACCCATCCCGCCTGCCTGGCCTACAGCACGCTGGCCGGTTGTAAGATTAGCTCGTGCCAATACCGCATAAGACTGCTGCCGCGCTATTTCGCGAATCACACACACCACTGTCGGCGGTGTGCTGATAGCTGACCGGTGCGAAGTTAATTAAAACATGGTTGTTGTTTATACATGTACACGCGCAATTCTACACGAAGCTGATGTCCCAGCTTTTGTCGTCAGTTGGTAGATCTTAAAACAAACTTTTCTATGCATACCAAACACGCCCGGTGGAGAGACAGAACGTTCATGTTTCTGTTCGAGAAACTGAAGCAGACAATTAATGCTAGCGATCAACCGTTATACAACTACGACAAACTTATCCGTTTTTCAACTGGCGCTACATCATGCAGTTTACTTTTCTCAGGGTAACACGTGCCATCCCGACAAAGAGCAAAGTGTCTACTGCTACAATGTTAAGACAGACAACCAGCCTCACCTTCGTCGTCTGTAAAAAAGCGCCTTCTCTAGGCTTGCCCGAAAGTTGGTAGTCCAACCACGAACAGCATCACCAAACACCATTTTTTTCACACACTTCAGCGTTATCATACACATGTTACTGTTTCTCACATATCACAGAAACCATTCGTGAGGCTAGGCAGAAAATCACATGAACATAACCCGAATATTTCCCCTACACGTCTGTCGAAACCTTGAGTGTATCAAAACTATTTTTCCGTGCTTTAATACAAACCGAACATCACAAAAAATGAAGAGTGCCTAGTCCGCGCAAGTAACAACAAAGAAGGCGGAATTCTTGCACACGGTGGCGGCAGTGCCTGGAGTGCAGGGTCAGAGCGGGGTCAGTGCCAGAGTGGCCCAGCGCCGGCATCCAACTAAAGGGAACGATTTCAGCGAAACTGAACCGCCGTGGGCTACAACCATCTCAAAACATACACAAAACGTCACTGGGGGAAAAATTGGAACAGAAAATTAAGAACACACATCAGTGCATTCATGTACATAATCTAATGATATGCCCCTGGCAATGACCACTCCATCCAATTTATCACAAGTAGGTTAAACAAAATAAATTTAAACACAGCTTAGTACAGCAGGACATATATAAAAACAGGCCTAAATTACCTAAAATTGCTTCTGCACAACCATTTCCTCAGAGCCAATAAAGCACTAATACATGTACAAATTATCATCCTAAGAACTAGAAGTCAGAAGGCTGTATACAACAGGTGACGGACAGCAAAGCAGAAAATGATAGAAGAAATGACAGAAAGCAAAGGAACAAGCAGAAACAGAGAGTGACAGAAAAGAGTAAATTCTAGACACATTCCAAAAGAGGGATATATTTATATGAAAGAGTCCTGGCATAACGCACAGGGGAACAGTGACTGAAAACTGTGGAATATAGACGTGAAGAAGATGGAATGTCACCAAAAGTAACAGAAAGCCAGAAGGATGTTGACTTTCACTTTCTCAACCTGTCCAACACTTGCCTGAAACAAGCGGGTCGACACAATGAGGGTGTAGAATGTTCACAAATCATCACTCTACACAGGTAAATTTCATTAACCCTGTGATCCTGCAGCTGTCAACAGATCCTTCTTTGTCAACCATGCTGAGAAGAGCAAAAACTTAACCTTTGACTCCCTCACCTATCCACCACTTCCTGCAGGAAGCTGGTGGATAGGGTGAGGGAGTCAAAGTGTTAATTTTTGCAGTTGGTAGATAGGGTGCAGGTGCAATTCATTAAAAAAGTTAACAACAATGTTTACATGCTCCCAAGACATCATCACTCTTCTAACAAACATTCCTTTCTGCAGTCCGAAAATGAATTTATCGCAGTTAGACAATTCCATACGCGCTCCACCAACACAGTCTCATTACCTATGAGTCAACATCTGTCTGAATCCTCTGACTCCCGTACCCTATCAACAAGCTGCAAAAACTTAACCCTTTGACTCCCTCACCCTATCCACCAGCTTCCTGAGGGTTTAAGTTTTTGCTTTACTGTCATTGATGACACTGCAGGAAGCCAGTGACAGCTTGAGGGAGCCAAAGGGTTAAGTTTTTGTTTAGCTATCACTGATGACAATGCAGGGTGCTGGTGGACAGGGTGAGGGAGTCAAAAGGTTAAAGTCACATCAATGTTCTAGGAAACCATTAATCTTCAACAAACAGATGTTGGGTGGGAGGGGGGGGGGGATGTTTGGTTGTATTTTACAGTACATATATTTCGCAGTGGAAGATGGGACTTACTGCAGTCAGACATTTCCATAGACGCTCCACCAACAAACATATCAACAATAACAGTTTAGAAACAGTGAAGTAGCAAAACGTGAAGTCAACATCAGCCAAGGCAAACAAATCACCGGACAGAGGGGTAACACGACAATACACATTATATAAACAAACATAACAATATGTATTATACAAACCAACGTCATCCCACAATCACAATCAACAGGCAGCGTGAAGTATATGTCAGAGGGATTTGTCACCACTGGGCCATTCCATAAGTGCTCCTCCCTACCTGTTAACCCCTCGACTCTCGCATCCTGTCCATCAGCATCCTGCATTGTCAATCATGCTAGCGAAAGCAAGAACTTAACCCTTTGACTCCCTTACCCTATCCACCAGTTTCCTACAGGAAGAGAATGAGATTACAACCACCTATGTTAATAAGAGAGACAGAGATACAGAGAATTCCTACAGGAAGAGAGTGAGATTACAACCACCTATGTTAATAAGAGAGACAGAGATACAGAGATAGAGAGAGAAAGAGGGAGAAAGTCAAACATTTTAATGCTATAACCACCGGCCCTGCACACCCTGCTACCTGCATGCCCACACATGACATAAACATTTCATATCATTTAGTTTGCATAAATCACCTAACCATTGATATGAACAATGAAGATCACATGCCATAAGAACCAAAATGGAAAGACAGAGAGAGTAAGAGACACAGAGTATTAACCATCAACCAGAATAACAATAACAGCAATGTTCAACAACAACAAGATGAATTATTACTCTGACACAGAGGAAAACGATCATATACATCCATGTTGCATCGACAGTATCACGTCTTAGGCCGTCTCTGAGGTTGTATCACTGAAACACACAAGGCACAAGCGACTTTTCTACATTTAACACATATGATTGAGTTAAAAATCACAAACCTATAAATCACTTCACACACACACGCACATACACACGCACATACACTGCTCCTCCCCTCACATAATCTTCAAACACACACACACAAACACACACACACATGTATATATATGCACGCACGCACGCACACACACACACACACACACATACAATGTATATATACGCACGCACGCACGCACACACACACACACACAATGTATATATACGCATGCACGCACACACGCACACACCACACACGCACACACGCACACACACACACACACACACACACACACACACACACACACACACACACACACACACACACACTATATGTGAGCCATTCTCAAAAAAGCTTTGTCAGCTGACTGTTGGTGATAAAAATCACAAATTTGAATCCACAGGTTATTTCACACACGCATATATATAATGATATATATGTATACACTGCTCCACCCCTCACCTATCCCTCAAACATGCCCACACCATCCACACCCATACATGTATACATATTATACATGAGCCATTTTCAGAAAGGGTTTGTAAGCTCATTGTTGGTGATATGATGTTATCTGTATTACTGGAAAGCATAAAATTTCAAATCCAGTGGGGCAAACCAGTTGCTGTGGTATAGTGGTTAGTGCAACAGACTACCAACTGAAAGGTTATAGGTTTGAATCTCCATCAATCCTGTCAAAATTACTGTGGAATTTTTCGGTTCCAACTCAGTCCTACCCAGAGATGAATATGCTGTAGGCTCACTGAGAAGACTAGGATCACACAACACTTCATCAATGCATCACTGAGGGTGTTTCTCAAATCTGACCAACACTGCAAGTGTCTGTAACTCTCGGTCCCGGTCAATGCTGGCATATACTATGATAGTAAGCACAGAGAACAGACCAACCACACAGACTAAATTCTAGACGGAACTCAATAGCATCATTACCATCATGTCCTACCTTCTTTCTGTCTCTGCTTCTCTCTCATTCACTCTCACTCTTTCTTTCTCTTGTTTGCTCTCTCTCTCTTGCTCTCTCTCTCTCTCTCCCACTCATTCTCTCTCCCTCTTTTGCTCTCTCTTCCCTCTCTCTCTCACATACACAAACACGCAGTAAAATGATACATGTGTTCCCTCTGTTACGTACTTGTCGTTACAAAACAGAAAGAAAGAAAAGTTTTACTTCAATAAGAAAATTTGTATAAACACACACACACCACACACCACACACACACACACACACACACACACACACACACACACACACACACAACATAAACACACACACACACATACACACACACACACACACACACACAACCACATACACAAACACACACACACACACACACACACACACACACACACAACAACACACACACACACACACACACAACACACACACACACACACACACACACACACACACACACACACACACACACACACACACACACACACACACACACACACACAGCCAAACCCCTACTCACAGTCTGCACATCTACACAGTGTGCAATACCTGTTGCTGTGTTTGCTGTTGAGACATTGACTGTAGAAGGATGTCATTGTGAGCGGTCTTCATGTGTCGAATCAAGGTCACCTCACTGGCGTACTTCCGCTGACAGTGACCGCACGACAGCTGTGACTGCTCCATGTGCACAAAGCGCTTATGGCGCTTCAGGTCACCTGCATAAATTTACATGATTAATTGGTGGCTGACACATAATCGTAGTCATATCCATATTCATTTCATTTTTGTCAAATGGATTTACCAATTTAACTCAAGCTGCTCTTCCCTGTTGAAAGCACAGTGCAGAACCACCCTTTCTTTCTTTCTTTGTTGTTGTTTTTTTACCAAGACTTCAGAAAAACAAGAAGGCTAATTGACCTTCAAGGGCAGGGACCTGGAAAATAAAGCAATCTCTCCAATATTTTATACCAGAGCAGCTTTCCGAAGAACTAGATCTAGACGTTCAGTTGATTTTTTGGTCAAATCTGAGGAGAAAAGCTGAGGCCTCAACGAAAAATAAGCCCTTGAACCTTGATTTAGTTATTGGCAGGAGAACATCTTAACCATTCTGCCACTCTTCTCCAAGTCACATGAATAAATCAAACATTTTCACAGGATGAAGACTGCTTCTTGAACCTGCCTGGTATAAAACATTTAAACATTTAAGAGACAGGTTGATTTCCAAGGTCCCTCCCCATGAAGGCCAACTGGCTTTCTTGCCTTTCAAAAGTTTTGGTCAAAAAGGGGGGGTGGCACTGTACTATGGCAATACACTTTCAAATGGTAGAGCAGCCTGAGTTTCACAATGTAAATCCAATGTGACAAAAAAAAATGAATATGAATATGGAGTTTGTTCAAGAAGATTTCATGGCAATCAGACAGTGCCTTATATGCTCTATCCAAATCTGACAGTAATCATCAGATAATTTCCTGCAGCCTGCACAAAACACTATGCACTAGCAAGATCATGAAGTAAGAGAAGGGGAGGGGGAATGGAAATCATGAAACACTATGCTGACACCACCTGAATGACTAAAGCTTTCAGACGGGCAGTCAACAGGCCAGTATTAATCCTTTAACTCCCGCACGCTGTCCATCAATTGCAAAAACTTCATATTTTGACTCCCTCGACTTATCCACCAGCTTCCTGCAGGAAGCCGATGGAAAGGGTGAGGGAGTGAAAGGGTGAAGTTTTTTGTTTGCTAGCATAGTTGACAATGCATGATGTTTGTGGACTGGGTATGGGAGTCAAAGGGTTAATGCTGCAGGCAAGGATTGAACTCAAGATACCAGACCAAGAGTCCATGGCTCTATCAACAGAATAAGCCAGCCTGCAATTGTAGTAAGTGATTTTCTAAAAGAGGTGACATGCTTTTTTTTTTTCATCAATTGTCAGTTAATTTGCATTCCATTTAAATACAAAGATTAAGCAGTTGTAGTAAATGATTTTCTAAATGAGATGACATGATTTTTTCCCCTATCAATTATCAGGTAATTTGGATTACATGAATACATAAACTGAATACCATATCTTCACAGACTGAACTGTAGATTCAGATCAATGATATTTATCAGTTACATTTATCATGGAAACAGGATTCACAAGCTCCATACATTTACAGAAATTTGATGTAAATTCAGATCAGCTGATACTAATGTGCGTGCGTGCGTGCGTGCGTGCGTGCGTGCGTGCATGTGTGCGTGCGTGTGTCTGTCTTGTCTGTGTGTCGTCTGTGTGTGTTGTCTGTGTGTGCGCGCGCGCATACCTGACCATGTCAGTGTATGTGTGAGCATGAATAATTGTATACATACAAACTGGCATTTGATGAGTACATACACTGAGCAGTATTGTTTTGGAGAGAAATTCACAAAACCAACCTGACTGATAAAAGGCTCGGCCACACGTCTCGCACTTGAACGCCCGGTTCTTGGTGTGAAATCGCTCATGTACAATCAGGTCACTTTTACGTATGTAGCCTGGAACAGGAAACACAACATAAGCTCTACACAGCTATGTGTATTGTTATACCATACTGTCACTGAAAATATCACAATTGTGTGAGAATGTGATGGGAAAAAGTCGTCATCATCATCATCATATTCAATGTGAAAATGTAGAGAGGAACATGATTCTCATTATCATCATCACTGTCACCACCATTGTCATCATCAATGTTAAAATGTAGACAGGAACCTGATTTTGCCCCAGTCATTCAATATCAGTACTCAGTGACTCAGTGACTCAGTGGCCCAGTGGGTAGAACACCATGCTCATAACGCAGGGGTTGTGGGTTCAACCCTTTGACTCCCACACCCTCTCCACCAACTGCAAAAACTTAACCCCTTGACTCCATCACTTCATCCACCAGCTTCCCACAGGATGCAGGATGCTGGTGGACAGGGTGCAAGAGTCAAAGGATTAAAGCACCTGCCCAGGACGTGAATAACTCTGGTTTGAAGTACAGAATGGACAGGGATATTTTTTCACAACCCTCCCTCCACTAGATCTTAAGTGATGATCTGGGTGCAAGCCTTTCAAATGAGGCGATAAACCGACGTTGCGTGTGCAGCATGCACTTAATGTAAGTTAAAAAACCCATGACAAGTGTTGTCCCAGGAAAAATTCTACAGAAAAATCAACTTTCACAGATCAACAACAATACAAGCCTACAAAAAATACAAGGTGGTATTTCACTATGGTGATGTGCTTTATTCAATGAGGGCAACCCACACTTTACGCCGAAAAATTCTCATGTGATGCAAAAATAAATCCCTACCAATCCAGTGTAAGTCATTCGCTTATTAACAGTCATCCCCATTCTGATCATCCTAACAGTGTGAAAACCTCATCCCCGGTTCTGTGCACCTTGACGCCCTGTTCTCAGAATGACCTCAGTTTCAGTGAGTTTGGAGGAAGATTGGAAAGTTGAAATGAGCAGTGTGGGAGTAGTGACACAGGACTTTTGAGTCCGCAGTTTGTTCAAGAGAGATTCACTGCACTTGGATAATTTCACATACTGTCCACCCACATCTGCCAGCAGTTATCTGGCAGATTCCTTAAGCCTTTGCAAAAACTCTTGACAAGGTCCTCAAATGAGGAGTGGAAGAAGAAGGGACCTACGCAACACTAAGCAGACTCCAACACAATGACAGAAACATTTAAGATGGGCAATGAACAGGCCAGTTTTTAATGTTACTAGCCTGGATTAAATTCGAGATATCAGATCTCGAGTCTACGGCTCTATCAAAAGAATCAACCAGTCCGCATAGTGACACAGGAACAGTACAAAAGACAGGCAGCAACAAAAAGCATGCACACTCACACAAACATTAAACAGTATGACTGACTGAGATAAGCAAACCTGCATACTGACCTTTGTCACAGGTTTGACACCGGAAGGGATACTGGTTGGTGTGTACTGCAATGTGTCGATTCATATCACAGCGCTGCAAGAATGGCCGCTCACAGTAGGGACACTTGAAGTGCTTGTCCTCCTGGAAATAAAATGCTGGTTTAATCACACTCGTAAGTGATTCATCAGGGTTCCCCATGACACACAGAAAGCACGTCAATCATACACTAGACCATTATTTCACTCATTAAAATGTTGTTCTATGCGTGAACTTCACCGTCTAAATTTAAACTCAAGAGGTGGGTCATGTCTAAATTTAAACTCAAGAGGTGGGCCCTGTCTAAATTTAAACATAAGAGGTGGGCCCTGTCTACATTTAAACTCAAGAGGTGGGCCCTGTCTAAATTTAAACTTAAGAGGTGGGACCTGTCTAAATTTAAACTTGAGAGGTGGGCCTTGTCTGAATTTAAACTTATGAGGTGGGCCCTGTCTAAATTTAAACTTAAGAGGTGGGCCATGTCTAAATTTAAACATAAGAGGTGGGCCATGTCTAAATTTAAACTTATGAGGTGGGCCATGTCTAAATTTAAACTTAAGAGGTGGGCCATGTCTAAATTTAAACTTGAGAGGTGGGCCTTGTCTGAATTTAAACTTATGAGGTGGGCCCTGTCTAAATTTAAACTTAAGAGGTGGGCCATGTCTAAATTTAAACATAAGAGGTGGGCCATATCTAAATTTAAACTTATGAGGTGGGCCATGTCTAAATTTAAACTTAAGAGGTGGGCCATGTCTAAATTTAAACTTAAGAGGTGGGCCATGTCTAAATTTAAACTTAAGAAGGCCCAAATTTAAACTTAAGAGGTGGGCCTTGTCTAAATTTAAACTTAAGAGGTGGGCCCTGTCTAAATTTAAATTTGAGAGATGGGCCCTGTCTAAAATTAAATTTGAGAAATGGGCCCTGTCTAAATTTAAACTTAAGAGGTGGGCCATGTCTAAATTTAAACATAAGAGGTGGGCCCTGTCTAAATTTAAACTTAAGAGGTGGTTCTGTCTAAATTCAAACATGAGAGGTGGGCCACTCTTTAAAATTCTATCAAACGCATCATCCTCTACTCAGTAGCCTAACTGTCACTACTAGTGTCAGAACCACACACATCTTTGGTTGGAACGGTCCATGCTGAAAATAATTGCATACTGTATACTTTGAAATACTTGTCCTGATTGTTCTGAGAAATATATCGTACTTACACAACTGTATAAATACTTCACAAATATTTTCTGTTGCTTTACATTTCATTCAAAGTACA
Organism: Monoplex corrugatus; assembly: GCA_030674185.1. NCBI lineage: Eukaryota > Metazoa > Mollusca > Gastropoda > Littorinimorpha > Ranellidae > Monoplex > Monoplex corrugatus. Next base: position 98,149,186 of record CM060309.1, on the reverse strand, counting down.
CACAAATCCGATGTGTGACAAAGAAAAACAGTTTTAGATTTTAACAAAATAATCAGCACATTTCTTTAATTCAATGTTCATGGCAAATATTCCCTGACTTTAGAACTTATCTGAGGGTCGACAGTGAATTAGGAAGACTTCAAACTCAAACTCCCAAGAGATGAACAGTAATATACAACAATTAAGTTAACTACATGAAACAAGTTTTCATGATGCACATTTTACTACTTGAATTTAATACTTATATTTTATAATGTTAACCTTAAGAACAGGAAAATCAGTTCAATAAATCAAACCTAAACCTACCCTAAAAGTTACTGCAATACAAAATGTGATTAGCAACAAGTGAACAATCAGATTTTACCCCAACCGAAGATATTCCCTTTACCTTCAAGTTTAAAGTGTGAATTTTGCGGTGCCGTGTGAAATTGCCCAGACGAGAAAAGACAGCAGTGCACAGGTCACATCCGTACTGCTTTTCCTTGGAACTGATGGGAGACTTTTTTGACCTGGCAGGGGAAGAACCATTCTCGCTTCCCGTTTGAGGCGATGAAGAGTCCTGGCTGGGACTTGAATCTGATGTGCTGGCTAAGGGATGTGAGTGGGGAGGAGATATTTCAGGTGTTATAGTGGCACTGTTGATGCTGGTGGTGTCTGTCTTGATCGATGATAGGGCAAGAGTGGATTTTGAGCTGTCTGGTGTAGTTGATGCTGAAACACACACAATAATATTACATATTATGAATGTTGTGCATGAGTATGCATGTGTGTTTCACTGTTTGTCTCCATCTGCATTTGTGTGTGTTTCTAGGTGACAATTTCTAATCATCTATGAATGGATCTTTTCCCTGGACTACACAAATCAGACTCTACGTTTTTTTTTACAGAATAGTAGAATGGCACTGTTTGCCTGTAAGACCATTTGGTGTGCTCCTTCTTTCTTGTCACTGTGTTTGTGTGTATATGTGGGCACTGCTCTTCCAAATACATTGATTCTTTAGACATCAGGCGTACATCTTTATTATTATATTAACCAATTGTTATCCATTGGCCCTCAGTGTTGGATGTGTGTTTTCACTAGCTCAACATATGGCCATGTTTTCTGTTGACAGCTGTCCCTGTGCTTGTGCTACTCATACTGAATCATTTCACTTTAATGATTTATGCCTACATTAACCTCTTTCACATTATCAATAATGTATATACGTATACATGTATGTTAACCTCCCTTGTCCCTACATTAACCTCTTTCACATTATCAATAATGTATACATGTATACATGTATGTTAACCTCACCTGTCTTAGCCTTTTGACTCCTGCACCCTATCCACCAACTCCAAAAACTTAACTCTTTGACTCCCTCACCCTATCCACCAGCTTGCTGCAGGAAGCCAGTGGATAGGGTGAGGAAATCAAAGAGTTATGTTTTTGCTTTGCTAGCATGGTTGGCAATGCACTTATGCAGTATGCTGGTGGAGGGTACGAGAGTCAAAGGGTTAGACTACTCTGATTACACGCTGTGGACAAATCAGTTGCAGTGTCAGGAAGACTAAAAGGTTAATGTGCAAAAACAAATCAGTTGCAATGTCAGGATGTCTAAAAGGTTAATGTGCAAATTTATTTTATCATCTCCTCATACCTGTTACAGTTAAGTTACAGTTCCCATCCTCTTGTTTAGCTGTGTGTGTAACGGTAACATCCTTCATCTCCACATCTCCGTTCTCCCCTGTGTTGATGTTCACTTTCTTCATCAGTCCATCCTCCTGTACAATGCAGATGATGATGGGGTGACATAAGTCTGACGCAAGCTTCTCCTTCACCGTTGAAGGAATCAGCTTCTGTAGATCTTCACTAGTAGTAGTAGTACCCTCACTTTCTGCGTCTTGTCTCTCTCCTGCGACACTGGTGTTGTTGGGTAGCTGGATTTGTATCCACTGATACTGAACATTGGTAGCGTCGGTGTTACTGTTAGACATGGGGAAGGTGGGTGAGGTGAGGGTAGACAGGGTACCAGTTGATTCACCAGAACCAACAGAGTTCATAACTGTGGTGGCTAATCCAGTCTGCTCTGTTAAAGCATACTGCTCAGGAAGTGCTACTTTTGGGAGAGTACTGTCAGATGATGTAGTGCTGTTCAACATTCTGTTGTCCAACACAGGGCTGTCAGAAGGTACAGCGTTGTCTAACACTGTGTAATTTGACGATGCAGTGTTGTCCAACGCGATGTTGGCGCTTGATGATGCAACACTGTTTGCCTCTGATTTAACGTCTGACATCAACACTGATGAATCCACAGTTGACGTCACTGACCCATCCACTTCATCTTCTTTAGCATCCGAACAAGACATGCTCAAAGCTGCTGCTGTGGTTTTGTCACAAACAGATGAAACTGGGGTCAGGTTTGATGACATGCTGTTTGAACATTGTGCATTAGTCTGTGAGCCTGCTCTCCTCAGAATAAACACAACCGAGCCACTCTTTGTTCCTAGACTGGGGACCGTGAACGACGATGAACTGCCACCGCCGTCTAAATCAGCGGCAGAAATCACCTGCGGTTTCACATCACCACTGGAAGAAGTGGAAGCCCCAGCAGAGCCTATATCAACCATGTTTGTCAGCTGAAGTGGAAAATTCACTGTTTGTTTGTTGTCTGTGTTTGCAGCTGTCTGTGAACTATTGGCTTTGTTCTGCTGTAAGAAATGCTCCAGAATCTGCTGCATGCCTTTGCTCCCTTTGCTGTTTGGTCTCAAGCAACTTATCACGATGGGATGGGCAGGAGGTTTAGGTGTCTGACTATGAGTCATCTGGGGCGTAGAATTAAAAGAGTCACAAATGTTTATGCTGGAGACAGTCTCCATAGTGTTGTTGTTAATGTTATTACTCTTGTTATTATTGTAATTGCTGTTGTTACTGTTGTTATTATCATCACTGTTGTTGCTGTGGTCTAGGATGTTGTTATTAATGGAGTCTGACTCGGTTCTTGTGGTGGTGTATGTGGCATTATGAAGACTTCCTGAAGAAGCTGGCAAACAGTCCACTGGTGTGGAAATGGCAGTCAGCAATGAAGAAGAGACATGGCCACTGACAGGAAGCATACTACTGCTTGGAACAGAAGCACAAGATGAAGTCAACATTGCACCACAGTCCGATGATGTCAAGCTGTCCATACTGACACTGTTCATGGCTGAAACAGGAGCTAGCACAGAAGTTGTGGCCTCAGTACTCATCAAGTTGTTCATACTGTAAACTGGCTGCTGAGGATCCGGAGTCCTGGAGATTCCAACCCCTGCTGGCAGCTGTATCAGCAATGGTGCTGAAGTGATCCCTTGTGCTGGCTGCAGCATGCTGAGTGGGATGGGGAAGGCAGAGTTCAGCAACATGACAGGAGGCACACTGACCGTTTCTTTGGCTGGCAAGAATGTACTGGACGATGTGGAAGGCAAGACTGCTGCATCTTTGAGAACACTCTTAACAAAGGAGGCAGCACTGGGGTTGCCAATTACAACAGGTTGTGACTGGGTATGGGATACTGATGGAGTCAGAAGCTGTACTGGAGACAGAAAATCAAACTTTTGATCAACAGCCTGAGCCTTCGATTCAGTCCCACCCACTAACATAACATTTGATGAATTAAGCTGCATAACTGGATTTGTAGGTTTCTGCATGGAGGAGCCGGGGATGTCATACAGGAGTAACGATCCCCCACTCAACATGGAACAAGTGCTAAAACTGTCCCCAGACACGAACGATGGCACAGACGAATCGCAAGTTGTTGTCTGCTGCATCGTAACGCTTTCCGCCAAGGAAGAACTGAGAATACATTCTGAATCAAACCTGGAAGAATCTTCAGGAAAACCTAGACCGTTGTCTGTATTGAAAGGGTCGCTTTTTTCGTCCGTTTCCATGCACGAACTGGAAAGAAATCCCCCTATATCTGAGGACAGTCCGTCCGACTGGTCGACATCGCACGATTCCATTGCACAACACTTCCGACGGTATTTTTGATGTTCACTTTGTTTGACTCAAACGTAAGTTTGCTTTAGCTGACAGACACAGAACTCTGAACAAATAAAATGTATTAAAGAATTCTGATCAGTATCCATTAGGCTATCTCTAAAATGTGTTTTTGTTTTCGTGCAATAGCATCCCTACACTTCCTTGCGAAAGTCTGCTTCGATGCTATTATTATCTGAGAGTAGACTCCCCTTGAGGTTGGGGAGAAAGTTTTGAGTTTGTTCAAGAGGAATTCATCGCACTCAGACAATTCCATAATATTATGCGTTCTGCTCAAATCACCCAGAACACATCTGATAAACTCCTTGATCCTGCATCAAGATCCTATGTACTGGCAAGGTCTTGAAATGATGAGGAGGGGGGAGATGGGTGATGGATTCTATACAAACAATAACATCACCAGAATAATATGGTTGGGTCATGAAGATTATTAATGCAACGATAGAACTGTGCTCGTCGAAACCAGGGACATAAAACAAACAAATTAAGCAAACAACTAAACGAATATATAAACAAATAATTAAACAAACACATGAGGTTTTGTAGCTGATCCTTGTGAATGATACGTATGTCTAAGCACTTCTCGAAATACTTTTCAATGAAAACAAAAATTCACGCAGCACAAACAATCTATGCTTGAATGTGTAAAAAATGAAGCAAACAAAATGCGAAAAGAAAGATTTTTTTTCTTAAATGCCAAACAACAAGATTTTCAAGCAAATGCATGTATTACTGGGGTTTCTTGAAGAGAGAAAGAGAGAGGAGAGAGAGAGAGAGAGAGAGAGAGAGAGAGATTGTTGTTATATCTCCTGGACCATCTTTGAATTTCTTTAAGAGCGTAATAATGACATACAATCATGACCAAAACAAATAACGAAGAGTTTATACAGGTGAAGGCATGTCTCACAGCCCCGAAGGAGGGCAAGTAGGTTTCTCTCCCTTACACTGATAAGCACGAACAGACTAACCAAACCAAGCAATTAAATTAAAACAGACCTTCTCCTTGACACAATAAACTGTATAGTCTGAAAATCAAAACGAAAAAAGCTCTGCATGTATGTGGGTGTCCCTCTCTCAGATATTTCCAGCGGCAGGTCCGACAAGGTCTCTAATCTTTACCTCATAGGCGAATGGTACATCAAAAGATTTGAACCTTTGACATAGAAGGCAGCGTTGAATATAACCACTTAACTATTGTCCTCCCTATTCAACTGACGTTAATGATTATATGTCTTTCCCATCTTCCCTGGACGATGAATTCTGATTAATTTGTTACACATATTTTCAAAGTGGTGTTGATAAGCTGCATAACAATTCCATAATATTATGCGTTCTGCTCAAATCACCCAGAACACATCTGATAAACTCCTTGATCCTGCATCAAGATCCTATGTACTGGCAAGGTATTGAAATGATGAGGAGGGTCAGATGTTCTCCCACTGGAGAGGACTCACGTTTGTGTTCTTTTAATCTTTTGTGCAAGTTGCGCTCAGTTTCGCCAGTATAACTATGGTCACAGTCCTGGCAGTCTATCTTGTATATCACCCCTGATATGTCCAATTTGTCTGTTTTGTCTTTGGGGTGGACTAACTGGCTTCTGATGGTGTTGATGGGCTTGGCATGGACACTGATTCCCAACTTCCTGATCTTCCTGCTGAGAGCCTCAGTGACGCCACTGACGTATGGCATGGAGACGTGCCCTCTCGAAGGGGTTGGCCGTTCAGTGGAGGGGTGGGGTATGGTTTTCTTGGCCCCCGGAATATCCCAGGCCCACTTCTGGTATCCTGACACATTGAGTACTTTTTTGATGTACTGCACCTCTTCTTCTCTAGCAGTGTCAATAGAGCAGATGGTCTTCGCTTGGTGGGTGAGGGTGCGGATTACTCCAAGCTTATGTTCCAGTGGCTGGTGACTGTCAAATTGTAAGTACTGGTCCATGTGGGTTGGCTTTCTATTGACGGAGAAGGTGAGGCCTGTCTCCATCCGGGTGATGCGGGTATCCAACATCGCGATGCTGCCATTCTCTTCTACCTCATATGTGAGCTTGATAGCAGGGTGTTGGTTGTTGAGATGGTTCATGAAGTCTTCTACCACCGATCTTTTCAGTACAGCCATAGTGTCGTCTATGTAGCAGCCCCAGTAGCGTGGGGGAGTGTGGAACGACGCCAAAGCTTTCTCCTCGAAATTTTCCATAAAGAGGTTGGCGACAATGGTATTCATGGGGGATCCCATGGCTGCACCCTCAGTCTGTTGGTAGAAGTGTCCTTCAAAGGTGAAGTAGGTGGTGTTGAGGCAGCAGGATAGCAGTTCACAGATGTGTTCCACTGGCAGGTTGGTGCATTGCCGAAGGCTGTTGTCGACCTGTAACCTCCCCCTGATGATGTCAATGCTGTCCTTCACAGGGACACCGGTGAACAGGGCTGTGACGTCATAGGACACCAGAATCTCATCAGGTTGTGGTACAAATTTCGACAGCTTCTTCACCGGGATCTGCACTGTTTGAAACGGAATGTTCTGTCTTTCCTACCAAAGGTGAGAGGATGTCTGCAACGAAGCGGGCCGTCTCATACATCAGGGATCCTCTAGAGGCGACAATGGGATGGAGGGGTACATCTTTTTTGTGTACTTTAGGCAGTCTGTAGAACTTGGGCACATCAGTAGCTGAGGGGTACAATCTGCGGTACTGTTCTGAGAAGAGTTCTCCTGACTTCTGTAGGCCTTGCAGTAGTTTGGTCAGATGGGCAGTATACTTGCTGGTGGGATCTTTGCTCGGCTGTTGGTAGGTCTTTTTGTCATCTAGCAGATTGTAAGCCTTATAGTGATGATACTGATAGTAGTGATGACAGTGATGACAACAACAATAACAACAAAAACAACATCAAAACTCAAAAGCAACAGAGCATGCACTTCTCATAAACAAATATGTAGGTCTATGTCATAAAATAAATGAAAAGACGAGGCAGATGCTCGTGGTTCATCATCCCGAGGTGGCGGTATCGCCATCCTCTACAACGACTCACTCCATTCCCGCCTATCTTTCTCGCAGTCTCTGCCTTTCTCCCATCCTTCTTTCGAGCACGTTGAAGTATCCTTCCAATCCACCCCTCACCCCATCACCTTCTCCTGTGTCTATCGACCCCCACCTAGCTCTGCCAACAAACTCACCACATCCATGTTTCTCTCTGACTTTGACCAATTGCTTGACCACTACTGCCTCTTACCTGGAAATCTCATCATTCTAGGTGATATCAATGTCCACATGACAACACTCACCGTTATGACACAAGACATATCATCAACTCTCTGTCCAATCACAATATGACTCAACACATTTCTGAACCAACCCATCAAAAAGGTCACATTCTTGACTGGATCATTTCTCGTGATCATCACAATTCCGCTACTGACAACTGCTTAGTTCTTTCTACCCGTCTAACTTCAGCCCTTCCATCTGACCACTCTGCAATTCTCTGTTCTCTCGACATTTCTCCTCCTTCCCGTACCATGCGCACAGTGACTCGACGCAATCTCAAATCTATCGACCTCTCCACATTTTCATCTGATGCCTCCCGTCTCCTTTCTGAAAAGTCACATAACCTTGCCGATGAATTCTATACTACTCTCCACCATCTTCTGGACACTCATGCTCCAGCCACAACCCGTCTTTTACCTGACCGCCCCCCTACCCCCTGGCTCACTCATGAGATCGCCTGTGCAAAACGTGCCCGCCGCAGAGCAGAGCGCCGCTGGCGCAAATCCAAACTCACTGTACACAGGCAACTTTTCCAAGCCTCTAAAACAAAAGTATCCACCCTCATTGCATCAGCAAAAACAAGCTATTTCCAAACCAAAATCCTGAATGCCTCTTCTTCAAAAGAACTCTTTACAACCATGAATCATCTCCTTGGCACACGAAAAGATTTACCTCTCCCAACAAAACATACAAATGAAGAACTCCCATCTGTATTCTCCAACTATTTCACCACCAAAATACAAACTCTTCGTGACAGGCTTGACAGGACACCCTGTCAACCATGCCCACCTGACCCTTCCTTCTCTGGCACACCTCTTACTACTTTTACCCCAGTCTCACAAGAAGAAATTCTCAACACAATCAGATCCATGTCGTTCAAAACCTGCGAACTGGATCCTCTTCCAGGTTCTGTCTACGCCGACTGTCTCCCTACTCTCCTCCCATTCATCACTGACATCATCAACACTTCTCTTCAAACTGGAACTGTCCCAGATTCTTTCAAGTCTGCTATTGTTCACCCTCTCCTCAAGAAACACAATTTAGATCCAAATGAACTGAAAAATTACCGGCCTATCTCTAATCTCCCTTTCTTGTCAAAACTCCTTGAAAAAGTCGTCCTCAACCAGCTGAACTCTCACCTGTCTGCCAACAATCTCCTCAATCCTTTCCAGTCAGCCTACCGCCAGTGCCATAGCACTGAAACTGCCCTACTACACATTCTCAACAATCTCCTCCTTGCAACTGATACTGGCAAAGTCTCTCTCCTCACACTCCTTGATCTGTCTGCAGCCTTTGATACCATTGATCATGGTATTCTCCTTTCTAGACTTCATCATACTTTTGGCATCTCTGACATTGCTCTGTCTTGGTTCACTTCATACCTATCAAACAGAAAACAAACCGTTCTCATCAATGGCACTTACTCTCAACCTGCATACCTGACCTGTGGTGTTCCACAAGGATCTGTCCTTGGCCCTGTTCTTTTCACTCTTTACACCTCCCCCCTGTCCACCATCACCAACTCCCATTCTATAAAACACCACTTCTATGCTGATGACACCCAACTTCAAGACAGTGACTCACCTGATAATATACAGCGCCTGTTGACTCGCACCACTGAGTGTTAATCGGACATTAAGAACTGGATGACACACAATAGACTTCAGCTTAATGACGACAAAACAGAAGCTATCCTCATTGGCACCCGTCAGAAACTTTCTCAGCTGCCTCCTCTTTCTCTCCCATTATGTAACACATCAGTCCCAATTTCTGATTCAGCTAAAAACCTTGGTGTCTGCATTGACTCTACCCTCTCCATGAACAACTTTGTTTCTCAAACTGCCAGATCCTGCTACTATCATCTCCATCGTATAAAGCTGATCAGGAAGTATCTCTCTGTCGAAACAACTGCAAAACTCGTTCTCTCCTTCATAATGTCTCGCATTGACTATTGCAATTCACTCCTGTCTGGTCTTCCTGCCTCCACCATTCACATCCTACAGCGCATTCAAAACAATGCTGCACGCCTTGTACTCAAAAAGAAAAAAGCTGACCACATATCTCCTCTCCTGGCACAACTTCACTGGCTCCCTGTATCAAAGCGCATACAGTACAAACTAGACACCATGTGCTACAAAAGCCTCAATAACGCAGCCCCCGATTACCTGTCAAGCCTACTTGAGATCTATGTTCCCTCACGTACCCTCCGCTCTGCCTCTGATCCTCTGACTCTTCGCTTTCCACGCACTAAGCTCAATACCTATGGTCCACGAGCCTTCTCTGTTTCTGGTCCACTCTCCTGGAACAAACTTCCTCTCTCAGTCCGTCAGCAACCTACTTTTGTCTCCTTCAAGTCCGCTCTCAAAACTCACCTTTTCTCTCCTGCATAAAATCCTAACCTCACTCAACCCTCCCCTCTGCAGCCTGTCTCCGCTCGGAGGGAATCACATGGTTATAATATATAATTGTATGCTATGCTCTCTATAATTTTCCATTGCTTTTATTCTTGCTTTTATTGCTTTTATTCTTTCTCCCCATTTATAGCCATGCGTGTGTGTGGGTGTGTGTGTGTGGTGTGTGTGTGTGTTGTGGGGAGCGTGCGTGCCTGCGTGTGTGTCTGCTTCAGCGCTTAGATTTGATTTTATCAAGATTTTGCGCTATATAAATATTGTAATTATTATTATTATTTGAAGAGAAAGATGGATAGATTAATCACACGGACTGCCGTTCACTGGACACCAGAAGGAAGTCATGATTGAGAGACAAAGACCTACGAACATTCGGCAAGAGAGGGAGGAGACCTGAAGACCATGAAACACACTTGAGATGCTATACAGAGGCAGGCCCAGAACACACAAGAGAGGAGACTATTTGAAAAAGAGTCCTGTGTGTATGTCAATGACATAATGGGCAATTAGTGAGTCATCATCATGATCATCAGGTGCCTTGCCGCATGGCGTTGGCGATCATGGACTTCCATCTATCTCTGTCTCTTGTTGCCCCAAGCATCTCCTCCACCCTCCTCGTCTTCAGCCATTCCGCAAGTCCGTCTAGCATGTTTTCCCTTGGTCTACCTGGTGCTCTCTTTCCCTCCAGCTTTCCCGTTGTGACCATGGGCTCCAAATCCCCCTTCCTTATAAAATGGCCTATAAATGTTGCCTGTCTTTTCCTAATCTTCTTTATGAGTGATCTACTTGTGTCTGCCTCCATCAAGACTGTCTCGTTTGTTTTCTTTGCTGTCCATGGAACTCTCAACATTCTTCTTAGAAACCATATCTCGGCTGCCTCAGTCTTGATCTGGCTTTGCTTGTTAACTGTCCACACCTCACATCCTTACAACAGTATTGGTTCTATATAACATTCAAGAACTCTCTTCCTGATGTTAATTGACAGGCATTTGTTGGTAAGAATGCTTGTCATCTTCTTGAATGCTGTTTTGGCTTGGCCGATTCTGCCGGCTATTTCCGATGTGCATTTGCCGTCTGATGAAATGACTGTTCCCAGGTATTTGAACTTATTAACCTGTGTCAAGGTTGTGCTATTTGCTGTTATTTTGCGTGAGGGGATTTCATGTTTTTACTGATCACCATGACTTCAGTCTTCCTGCTGTTTAGTTCCAACCCCTTACCTTTGCTTTCTATTTCTAGTATATTCACAAGGTTTTGTAGGTCCCTTTCATTTTCTGCAATTAGCACGGTGTCATCTGCGTATCGAATGTTGTTTATCATTTTCCCTCCAACCTTTAATCCAGAGTCTTCTTCTAGGTTTCTCATGATGTTTTCGCTGTAAAGTGAAAACAGATCTGGTGACAAAACACAACCCTGTCTGACTCCCCATTTGATGTTTTGGAAAGAGCTTATACTGTTTTCTATTCTCATTGCAGCTGTTTGTTCCCAGTACATATTTCTGATTATTCGTAGATCTTTTCCATCAACATTGGAATTAGTGAGTATATGATTAAAAAACAAAAAACAAAAAACAAAAACCTTAATCAATACTTGATTACTCAGTCAGCTGCAACCTTGTTTGATCACATTTGTGAAGAACACACACACCTGAAGCTCGCAGTCAAACTTTTTAAGCAGATGTGTTGTTATTATTATTATTATTATCATTATTTTGTTTGTTTGTTTATTATAACATTATTATTATCGCTGCCTGATTTTGTACTATTTTCACTATTTGTAAAATTGACATTTTCTTTGGGGAAAGATGGGGAAGGAATTCCATTTATATGTATTTATTTATGTTATCTATTCATTTATTTATCTTTGTATTTGTTCAGTTTTCAATTCATTTATCTATTTATTTATATGTTTATTTTTAACATAATCGTTTCAGGGGAGGGAACATTTGCGTCTTTTTGACGCATTTCCACCCAAGCATCATAAAAGAGGTCACATGGCGGCTTACTTGGAAGACTGCTTTCCATTGGCTAGTATGTGCCAATAAAAACCTCCAGCACGTCGCACTCACAGCTGACAGACAGCGATGGCTTCCAGAGTTTACCGAATGTGAACAGCGGCGATTTGATGTATGAAAAGAACAAATTTTGATCGTCCAGGATACACTAGAGCTGGCAAGGTAACATATTTTGAACTGATCTCAAAAAGAGAAACTGTCGTAAAAGCAAACTGAACGTAGAACAAAATGTCAGAGGAAAAGTCTTTGTTAAAACTTGGCAAAATCCATTGATCATTCTTCATTCACTTTAACGATAACATCATATAAACATGGGCTTCTCTTCAGTGACTGGGGCACAGCAGTAGTAGTCATGATAATTATTATGATCATAATAATGATGATGATAATAGGGTTGCCATTTCAGTACATTAATGCAGTATAAGCAAAGTGGAACACTCATCAATATCGTGGAATACGTCAATCAATGCAGCGGTAGCAAGGAACTCAGGGGAGGGCAGGACAATGACAATGATTGAGGTATGTTACAAAAAAAATTCAAATATTTTTATTAAATATGCAATTACCATCATTGAAAAGAGCAAAAAAAGAACTTTAAAATGGTATTAAAAGTTCTTCGGTTGATTGTCTGTGACGAAAGTTACGAGTTTTTGAATAATTAAATTTTCGACGTTTTCCTTCATTGGATTACATAGCAAAAACTGTGACCGCGTGTTTGCCGTTTCATCTTAAAAAGCACCATAACTTTGGAACGACTGAACCGATTGAAAAAAATAAAATATCAGTAGAAAGGTCTTTGTTTAGCCAAGATGATTAAGACCATCATGAATCTCTGAGTCCATGCATTAATTAACAGTTAATTAATTAATTGCCTTAACTGGCTGAAGTGAAGATCAACTGAGATTCCTAAAATCTTTACAGTTTCCAAAATCATCAAATTTCTGACTTGAAAATTGTTGAGTAAAGCCTCAAGATAATTATCATGATAAATTACAACAGTTATTCAATACCATTAGGCTTAATCTTTATGTAATAATCAATTAATTACAGTTTTTCATGAAAAACCACCTTTAAACAAGAAGTTGTCAACCTGTGCATCTTTATATTTTATTATGTATTTATTCTTGGTTTATATGTTTTTAAATATAAATAATATGTGTGTATTATTATATATCATATAGGCCTATATGTGTGTATAGATATATGTGATGTAAGTATATTCATATTGATTAACTAGAATAAAAAAAAATATTTGAGAGCCTGTGGTGGTAGTATAAAACCCCTTAAAAACAAATGAAAATTGAATATTTCACTGAAAAGACCTCTCTCAAGTTTCCTGGTAACTTAGAAATTGGGTCTTTATCAAGACTAAGAGATTACAGATTAATTATTAATTAAGCTGTTCTGAGGGGTAAAAAAGATTCACAGACTGAATGAATTGGTTTATAACTTGCTCTTCTGGAAATTTCATCTTGCAATTTTGATTTAAAAATTCTGCTGGTAGTAAGGACAGTGTATCTTTTCAATTATTTACCCTAACATTAGTAACAAGCAAACTTTTTTGAAAAAGTTGTAATTTTTGTTCTTGCGTAAACACACACTTTCTCATAAGCTGTCATACAACATGAAAGATAATGTCATGTGTTATGTATGTAAATATCTGTGTGGGTGTATGTGTTATAAGTGTGCATATGCATATGTATGTATATGTATATGTATATCTATTATCTATGTATACATATATACATATATATATGTATGTATCAGTATGTGTACACACACACACACACACACACACACACACACACACACACACTCACACACTCACACACAATTAAATGCAAACAAAAAACACAAAGACTGGCCCATAATGCTACATCAAAATAAATCCACAGAACAGGTAACAAGATGAAAAGGGCATAAGCAGAAATATATCATATTCATAACATACACGCACAAACACCAGGTATAAGAATAAGCTGTACTGCAAAAACAAAAAACTTCTGAAACACATTTACTTGAGTTACATACAAATAGTCCACACATACAACAAAAAAAAGCAAAAACAAAAAACAAAAACAAAAAGCACAGAATCTGTAGTCACATTTGATTTACAGCTTGCTAAATGAAGAAATCACAAAAATGTGCAGACATTCTAAGAATGGAATCATGAAAGTCATCTGTGTAAAAACCAAATATGTCAAATGCAAATCTAAACAGTAAACTGTAACAAAAATGGAAAAAACAAAAGATTATACATGAAGGGTATCCAATTCCAAGTGTTACTACCCAGATGCACCCCAGTCCCCTTAATGTACACACTTGACAGGAAGGCTTCTCTTGACATCATTTTGCTGTCCATCACTCCCAATAATTTTTTGCTAAATACATGCAGCATACAAGTCACTGTTCTTCTCAGTACAACCATGCCATTTCCTTCTCTCCATCCGATACAGTGATGAAAATGACCGCTCCACATCATTTAGTTCATATGAAAGGCTACTACGTATCCCTGATGATTACTGGCATTATCATTATTAGTGTTTAAAGCCCAACCCATTACTCAGAGCTATGTAGAGGTACAACCATCTCAAGCAAAACGCACATGTATGTAAACATGTAAAGGACCATGCAAAAAACAAACGGGGAAAAGAAAATTAAGTAGTAGGTACACATATCAGGGCATTCAAACAAATAATCAAATAATATGCCCTTGGCATTGGCAACCCCACCCAGATCATCACCAGAACGATTGGGGTGTGGGGGGGGGGGGGGGGGACATTAGCACATAAATACACAAAAGCATTCATGTGTGTAAAAACTGGCTAATAAAGTAATATTATCTGATATTGTCACTAAGCAGTTCACATTTACTTACAGCTAGAAAATACAATTCATTAATTATGTATCCAATTATCAATTCAAAGAGGCTTTATGGAAAACTTACCAGAGGTGAATGGATCAGCAAGACAGAAAATGGAAAAGGAAGATATGACAAAGGACAAAATCAAGGCAAAGAAAAAGAATGACAGGAAAGGAAATTTCTACCACAGATTTTCCAGAAGAAGGAGATACTATGCTGAAACAGCCCTTGACATCCCCATCAGTAACACCAACATAATACTACATACCTGTCATTTGTTCACTTGTTATCCTATGAAGCAAAATACAACACCGAGATGGCAAATAGGACCCCTATATATTCTCAACTTCTCTACTTTTTCAGCATTATGATTCACATTAAATAATGTACATGAAAGTATGCGTTGTACACACACACGAGATAAAATCTCTTGGTATTTCTTTACAAAACAAAAACACCGAGTAATTCAGAAAAAACCTCCATGGAATGTATGGTTTATGAACTAAACCATGTAAAATACTGTGGTGTGCATATATATATGGACTGTTTTTATGGCAGTGCAGCCAGGAGTTACTTAAATGTTACCAAGCACAGCTGAAGAATGTGGACACCAGACCTTGTAATGTAGCAAAGGAGAATAGGAAGACAGAACAGTATTTAATTTTGTATATGTCCTGTCTGGTTTTGCTGTGGCTGATGCATCAGTTCTATATCAGACAGGCAGGAGTGAAATGGGTATGTTGTGCCAGATGGTAATAGTACAGAATTAAAATGGATTCATGACAAGACAAGGTCTCCAAATATAACATCACAAGCCAGAGAAAATTTTGGAATGTCATAGTCCACTGCATTATCATACGATTCTTCACTTGACCAATAAGCCACAACATACACTAGATCTAGATTCCGTTTTTTCATTTTTTCTATTTTTCCAAACTACATGACTGGATTCTTTTAAACTTGCCTAGTTGTGCGAGTTTTAATCTTATCCAATCTGACAATCTAAAGTCCAGAAGTCTAGAAGCTGATAATGAGGGGTAGCAGACCTTCGAAGTTTGACTGCCCATGCCGCAGTTTGCCGAGTTATCTACTAGACCTAGACTGACAACCAGCGTCAAACTGAAGCTTGTATTTCGAGTTATGCTTAAAATCTGTTCACCAAATTTTACACAATAAGTTGAAAATGCATTAACTTATATGTCGTGAAAAATGAAGACTTAACTCTAATAGGTACAGCTGGTATGACCAAAAGAAAACGGTGAATCGGCACAGATAAGCCTGACGGCCATTGTAAACAACGGCCACCGAAGGCAATAACAACAGTCACCATACCCACTATCTGTAATATGGCGTAAAACGGTTTAACAAAATAATACCTGCACCAAATTTTACACATAAGTAGGAAAATGCATGTTCTTATTGGTGGTCAATTTAATTGACTTAAAGATCATACCCGTAAGTTTGGGAGATATGGCCGCACACACCACAATCCACACCACCACTGCCCCGTCAGCAATTGAGAAGAAGCCCGTGAAAATGACCAGGTCATCATGGGAAAAGTACGGACTTTGGTACTCAGGTCGGTAATTATCGAACACATGAATACATTAACGAAACAAAGAGCGATTGTCTGCCTACCTTCTCGCGTGTGCCGCCACGCCAGTCACTGTCTTCCGCTCAAATTTTCGCGCACACGTAATCGCCGATTGTGACATACCTAGACAATGACAAATGACAATGATGCTTTATTTTCCAACGGTAAAAGTTATTGGCTAGAAGCCATTTTTAAAACAGAAGGCAGGCCCGTTCAAAGACAAGCATAGATAATTATACTGTTTCTTGGATATTTTGATATATGAGGTAAGGCTGTCTCTAGGCTATAGAAGTTCTCATGACTCATAGTAATCAGGGAGAAGCCAGTGGGTTTTGTAGCTCAGCAATGTCACTGTCATCACCATTAGGTTATAACACACCTTTCTGACACACCTTTCTGAAATGTATTATACCCACCTTAGGACTTTCAGGACATAGTACACACAAAGGCAAAACGAACAAAACACCTACCTGTTTTGACCATTGGGTCTTCTCGAGGATGTACTTACGAGAAAGAAAAAGAAATGTAAACATGTATGTCTGGACACACACATGCACAGGTATAAAAAAAATTAAACACATATATGGGGACACACACACACTCTGATATGAAAAAACAACCAAAAACCCATCCATCTGGACACACACAGTAAATCACAGTGAGTGTGAAATATAATAACATATGTCTGGTTACACACACACGAGTACCCAGAGTGTGCGTCCAGACATGGTAACATTTCCTTTTTTTCCTTTATTTTTTATGTGTACCCCGTAGAAGACCCAGAAGTCAAAACCAGTATGTGTTTTGTTTGTTTTTGTGTTTCTGTGAAGTATGTTCAAAGTCCTAAGGTGAGTACAGTATAGTTCCTTTTCATCAACTATTTCTCTTCTCACCTGCAGTCACTCGTTTGCTTCTTTGAAAAAATAAACATGTTCCTGACAGAAAAACCTAACTGTCATTGTGTCAAACTTGCCTTCACATGACACTGACTGCGTGCAATTTGCAAGATTGCAGTGGTATTAGAAGTTGACTCATTGATTTTTTTTCTTGTTATTGCCTGTTCAGACTGAAATGCGTACTTCGCTGTCAGTTCTACTGATGGGACCATAACTATTTGGATAGAAGCCCTATCTTTTGGAGTCCCATCTTTTGTAGGGACTGCTTGGTAAAATTGATGTCTGAGTAACTCCAGAAAAAAAAAACCCCAACCAAACAAAAGACTTGAAAGAGAGAGAGAGAGAGAGAATTTACTGTGCAAGTGCGTGTGCACTGTGTATGGGTCAGATAGAAAACAAGGGAAATAAGAGAAAAGAAGATCCAACTGAAAATAGTCAAATTCAGAATTAATGTATGAAAGTAACATGATGTTCTTTGTTACAACATTGTGTGTGTGTGTGTGTGTGTGTGTGTGTGTGTGTGTGTGTGTGTGTGTGTGTGTGTGTGTGTGTGTGTGTGTGTGTTTGTGTGTGTGTGTGTGTGTGTATGATAATGATGATAATTTTCTTTGTGTGTGTGTGTGTGGATCTACGTGCAGGTCAAGGAGAAAGCGAGGAAGATGATGGAAAAGAAGATCCGACTGAGAACAGTCAACCCCCAGATCACGTGCAGCCTGTGTCGAGGTTACCTTATTGATGCCACCACCATTACAGAATGCCTGCACACCTGTGAGTTAGCACAGCATTTTATAACTGTTATACTAGTGATTTGTGACTGGGCGAATATGGGTGGTCAAAAGAATTGACTTCAGTTTCATCTTCTTGATTGTGCAGGTTACTGCTTTATACTATTATAGTGATTAGTGACTGGGTGAATATGGGTGGTCAAAAGAACTGACTTCAGTTTCATCTTCCTGATTGTGCAGGTTACTGCTTTATACTATTATAGTGATTTGTGACTGGGCAAATATGGGTGGTCAAAAGAACTGACTTCAGTTTCATCTTCCTGATTGTGCAGGTTACTGCTTTATACTATTATAGTGATTTGTGACTGGGCAAATATGGGTGGTCAAAAGAACTGACTTCAGTTTCATCTTCCTGATTGTGCAGGTTACTGCTTTATACTATTATAGTGATTTGTGACTGGGCAAATATGGGTGGTCAAAAGAACTGACTTCAGTTTCATCTTCCTGATTGTGCAGGTTGCTGTTTTATAGTGATTAGTGACTGGGCAAATATGGGTGGTCAAAAGAACTGACTTCAGTTTCATCTTCCTGATTGTGCAGGTTACTGCTTTATACTATTATAGTGATTTGTGACTGGGCAAATATGGGTGGTCAAAAGAACTGACTTCAGTTTCATCTTCCTGATTGTGCAGGTTACTGTTTTATAGTGATTAGTGACTGGATGGATATGGATGATCAAAAGAACTGATGATCAAAAGAACTGACTTCAGTTTCTGTTTTCCTGATTATGCATGGGTCATGAGTTAACCTTTCAGGCAGGCCACAGGTTGTCAGAGGCCCTTTGGCTCACACAGGGTTGGAGCATCATACTAATAACAATAAGACAGGAGTCAGGGTCTAACCCTGAAGGGGGCTACAGTAGTGGGCCCAGTCTGCTCACTTGTTTAGGGCATTGTGCTGATATTGCAGGGTCGCAGGTGTTCGACCCTCAGTCAGTCCACAGTTCTTTTGTTCAAGTCGATGGTTCTTGTAAGTATCAAGAGTTGTTAACTGAAGATTTCCTGTGCTGTGGTCAGTCCCCAGTCTACAGGATAAAAACTGACCTGTTGAGTGGTCATCGTCTTATTGCTTCAGTCATTGTGGTGGTGTCAGCTTTGTGTTTCCTAGGTCCCCTCCCCATTGGGATCCAAAACTTTACCATTGCGTAGGGTTTTGTGCAGGCTCAGGGTGTCTGCCACATGATTGCATGCACATTTGGGTGGAGCACATATGGAATTGTTGACATGCAATGATTCCCTCTTGAGCAAACTCCAAACTCTTCGGTGGATTTTCATTCTCGTCCCCAGTGCCTACAGCAACTCATCAGTATTCATTCTCACTCATGGCGACAAGTCACACGCGATCAAACGAAGGCACAATATTATTGCAGCTTATTCATTGGGCTTCTGTATAGGTTCATGATAAATTTTGGAGTGAAATTTGCCCTGGAAAGGGCATTAAAATGAATTTTACAGATTCACTTTATATTCACTTTATAAAGTATTTCAGTTCATCATCATCATCAGGTGCCTTGCCGCATGGCGTTGGCGATTATGGACTTCCATCTGTCTCTATCTCTTGTTGCCTCAAGCATCTCTTCCACCCTCCTTGTCTTCAGCCATTGTGCAAGTCTGTCTAGTATCTTCTCCCTGGGTCTACCCGGTGCTCTCAGTTACATAATAACAATGATAATCATGGAAATTCACAATGAAGTTCTACTAAGAATGTATTAAAATGACATGATTATGGTAATACTTGTGAAATTTCACAGTGAAATAGACCCTAAAGTAGGCATTGAAATGTCCTACTCTGCCACTCAAATTCAACTCCTTACAGAACCTGACATCGCCTTGCATCATATTGAAGCTTATAATGTACACTACAGTAATTCAGCATAAGCCAAAACATATTTTTGTCATAATGATTGCTAAGGAAAATCTGTCAGTAAATGTCCTGTCTCCTGAATTTTCTCAAAACAGTGGTTTTTAGCATCCTCAGTTCATTGTGACTATCATAAATATCATTAAATGAGGAGACTCTGGCTGCATAATTTATGAGAATTTTGTGTGATATGAATAAGGTTTCAGGTACTTTTTTTTTTTTTTTTTAATAAGTTAACATATTGAGCGTCTGGTGATTGATGCTATTATCGTGATCATTATCATTATTAGTATTATAAATCATTCTGATATAGCGCTCTTCAAACTCCGGTAGACTCACTGTGCATTTTTCTTAATCAAAGAGTTTTTAGTGGAACACAGACAACTCATGCTTTTACTAGGTGAGCTGACCATGTTCCATTGTGATGTTGCAGTCAGCCTGCTGGGTGTTTTCATTAGCAAGTCAATCACATGACTTACACTAGTTACAGGGACTGTTAATGTGCATGTGTGATATTGTGCATAAATATGTATATGTTATACACGCACACACACGAGCGCGCGCGCACATGAAAGTGGTTTAGGCACTGACAGGTAATGCTCACATGTTGACCATGGAGATCAGAAAAATGGCCACACTTTACCCACCAGGCAGTGGTGTCTAGGGAGATCAGACCCAGCACTTTGGAAGCCTGACATTTACCCACTTGACTACTTATTATTCTTACTGTCAGACCACTGCTGCTTTCTTTACCAACATCATCATCATTGTTGTCATCATTGTTGGTATCATCATCAGTACTGTTGTTGATGTATGTGAGCAGTTTGTAAAACATGTACTATTGTATGTGTGCAGTTTGTAAAACGTGTATTGTGAAGTTCCTGGAGGAGCACAACACGTGCCCAAAGTGTAACATTGTTATCCATCAGAGCTACCCCATGAACTATATCAGGTAATTGAATGTCATGCTGTTGTTTTGCTTCTTTCAACGGTGAAATGTATTGCGGTATTCAAAGTGCAGAACACACACACACACACACACACAACACAACACAACACAACACAACACAACACAACACAACACAACACAACACAACACAACACAACACAACACAACACCAACACAACACCAACACAACACCAACACCAACCCAACACCAACCACAACACCAAACCACAACACAAACAACACAACACAACACAACACAACACAACACACACACCACACAACACACACACACCACACCACACCACACCACACACACACACACACCACACCACACACCCACCCACCCACACACACACGCACGTGTATTTGAAGGGGTGAAAGTGAACATCAGTACAGTTTTTGTATTCAATGTACTATCAGTGTGGATTTGTCTTGGTGTGAATGTAGAAATGATTCATTTTGATTACCTACCTGTGTGTTTAATACACATACATCGCCTATTTGAATACATATTGTATATATGTTAACTTATGCATACATTGTGTTCCAGCTTTGACAGAACCATGCAAGATATTGTTTACAAGCTTGTGCCCAATTTGCAAGAAAGTGAGTACTATACCTGTCAACAGTTTTCTTTTTGAAAAAAATGGAAAATATTTATAAAAAGGGAGCTGTGACTGATAACATTGTCATGAATGATCTCTTCCCACATTATTCGCCTGTCTTCATTCACAATTTCTCTCAGAGTTTTTTTTAATCATTTTTCTCATCAGTGGCTCCAACTGGCCTTGTTGGAGTATGCTTGCCTTTGACGTCATTTCATCCATCTTTATAGAACAGAATGACACCCATGTGTAAAATGCGGCTTTCGAAAGAGCTTGTGTCCACAGATACTTTGTAGCATTCTTAACATATCTGTGCCAGAGGGGATGCAGAGCGATCTTTCAATATGAACAGTTTCCCCACCTACTGGAAATTCTGTGCTTGAAATTTCCGTTTTTCTGTCACTTTCTTTGTTTCTGCCTTGTTCCTTTGCTTTCTGTCATTTCTTCCTATTATCATTTTCTGCCTTGCTGGTCAATTCACCTGTATGTGTTTGATAAAGTCTTACATACTTTTTCCTGGGATTGATAATTAGGTACATGTATTAAGTGCATTTTTGGCTCAAGGGAGGTGAGATATGCTGAAGCAATTTTAGGTAATATAGGCCCGTTTTTGTAGATGTTTTGGTGTCCTTAGGTATGCTTGAATTTGTATTCAGGTATGTTTTTATATCGCCTGTGCGATAAATTGGACGGAGTGGTCAGTGCCAAGGGCATGTCCTTAAATTATATATGCATGAATGCATTGATATGTGTGCTTAATTTTCTTTTCTTTTTTTTTTCTTGTTGAATATTTTGTATGTTTTGAAACATTATAGCCGTGATTTGGCTCTATGCAATCGGCTGGGCTTTAAACAATGTAACAACAACAATGTGCCTGAACTTCCTTGACAAAAAAAAAATTCAAAGATACTGTAAGCGCATTGTTCTTCAGTGATAACTGTGGCCATGACGCTTACAATGACTGTGCCCAGCATGATGTCATAAGAATTGATGTCACACTATCTGCAGATAATTTCATCATTAGATCAGGGAATGATTGGCCATATATATGTAAAGTTTCAAAGGATTTTTGACTGTTACTTTTTGTGCTGTTAGGACATCATTGGTATTCATTGGATGACCCTCCTATTTGCATAGTTTGTTGTGAAAGGGTTAAAAAAAAAGAAAGCATTTTAGCGTACTTGTGCACACTGCGAGAGCAATAAAATTATTACCAGCCCCCGTATATGCAGACTGTGTGTAGTTGATTGAGTGTTTGTGTGTGTGTTTTTCAGAGGAAACCAAAAGACAGTTGGAATTCTACAGGAGGAGAGGCCTCCCACCCCCCAACCAGACTGGTAATGGTCATTATCATGATGCTTCTTTTTTTCTTCTGTATCATCACATCATTATCATCATCATCATTAAGATTGTTATCATATTTTTTCCCTTCTTTTTTAGCCAGTAGTCAAATGACCACATTTTGGATGAAACATGTTTGAACTGTTTGTAAACTCGTGCTGTATTTTTTTTTTGTTTTTTTTTTTTGTTTTGTTCACTATGATTTTTTGGTGTGTGTTTATTTTTTAAACTGACTAAGCACATGGTTATATATTTGTTATCATTATGATTTTTTTGGGATGTGTGTATGTATGTTTTGCCCACATTGTACAGGCAGTATGTTATGATACAGTCTGCATACTTTGGTGGGCATGCGTGCTGTGTATTTTCATGTTTCCATAAGCCAATTACTGTCATGACTTACAGGATCTTAGATGTGCATGTTCGATATTCTCCGTGTATATACACACGCATGTTTGATATTCTCCGTGTATATACACACGAAGCAAGTTTATGCACTGGCAGATCTGCACACATGTTGACCTCAAGGGTCAGAAAAGTCTCCATCCTCTATCTACCAGGTGGAGATTGCTAAGCAGGTCAGACCCCAAGTTCATCTGATAGGATGTCCTATGTTTACTGCTTTGACTGCCTCACTTGTCTGGTATATTATCCTATGTTTACTTCTTTGACTGCCTCACTTGTCTGGTATATTATCCTATGTTTACTGCTTTGACTGCCTCATCTGTCTACTATATTATCCTATGTTTACTTCTTTGACTACCTCACCTGTCTGCTATATTATCCTATCTTTACTGCTTTGACTGCCTCACTTGTCTGGTATGTTATCCTATCTTTACTGCTTTGACTGCCTCATCTGTCTACTATATTATCCTATGTTTACTTCTTTGACTACCTCACCTGTCTGCTATATTATCCTATCTTTACTTCTTTGACTACCTCACCTGTCTACTATATTATCCTATCTTTACTTCTTTGACTACCTCACCTGTCTGCTATATTATCCTATCTTTACTTCTTTGACTACCTCACCTGTCTACTATATTATCCTATCTTTACTTCTTTGACTACCTCACCTGTCTGCTATGTTATCCTATGTTTACTGCTTTGACTACCTCACCTGTCTACTATATTATCCTATCTTTACTTCTTTGACTACCTCACCTGTCTGCTATGTTATCCTATGTTTACTGCTTTGACTACCTCACCTGTCTGCTATATTATCCTATCTTTACTTCTTTGACTACCTCACCTGTCTGCTATATTATCCTATGTTTACTTCTTTGACTACCTCACCTGTCTGCTATATTATCCTATCTTTACTTCTTTGACTACCTCACCTGTCTGCTATGTTATCCTATGTTTACTCCTCTGACTACCTCACCTGTCTATTATCCTATGTTTACTTTGACTACCTCACCTGTCTGCTATATTATCCTGTTTACTGCTTTGACTACCTCACCTGTCTACTATATTATCCTATCTTTACTTCTTTGACTACCTCACCTGTCTGCTATATTATCCTATGTTACTTCTTTGACTGCCTCACCTGTCTGCTATATTATCCTATGTTTACTTCTTTGACTACCTCACCTGTCTGCTATATTATCCTATCTTTACTGCTTTGACTGCCTCACCTGTCTGCTATATTATCCTATCTTTACTTCTTTGACTACCTCACCTGTCTACTATATTATCCTATCTTTACTTCTTTGACTACCTCACCTGTCTACTATATTATCCTATCTTTACTTCTTTGACTACCTCACCTGTCTACTATATTATCCTATCTTTACTTCTTTGACTACCTCACCTGTCTACTATATTATCCTATCTTTACTTCTTTGACTACCTCACCTGTCTACTATATTATCCTATCTTTACTTCTTTGACTACCTCACCTGTCTGCTATGTTATCCTATCTTTACTGCTTTGACTGCCTCACCTGTCTGCTATATTATCTTATGTTTACTTCTTTGACTACCTCACCTGTCTGCTATATTATCCTATGTTTATTTCTTTGACTACCTCACCTGTCTGCTATATTATCCTATGTTTATTTCTTTGACTACCTCACCTGTCTGCTATATTATCTTATGTTTACTTCTTAGACTACCTTACCTGTCTGCTATATCATATATATAGATAAAGCCGTGTAGTTGCAGCTTGTCAAAAGGTTGCTTACTGCTTGATATAATGCAGCTGAAGTGCAAGCAACTTGTTGAATCTTTGTGTGAGCAAAAGTCGACATGAGTTGGTTAACACTTTATCAGCACAATCACAAGTGTTGATCCTATGGAAATGGCACTTCAAGGCAGGTTGCCTGTAGCAACAAATATTTCATGTCTAGTTGCCAAATTGAAATATTGGTTTCCATAATATGTGGATGATGTACATTTGTTGAAAGCCACTTTTGTGTTTTTTATTTTGGATTTATTAACATTTATACCATCGGTTGTCCATATGACAGGGAGTGACGAGAACAGCAATGAACGTAGCAAGACGCCCGTCATCGCCAACGGAGATGATCAGGACCATCACCGTAGCGATGAGCAGGTGACGGTGTGCCTGGAATGCAACGTGGACAACATGCGACACATCAAACGTCGCTACCTGCGTCTGTCCTCTCAGGCCACCATCATGCACCTAAAGAAATTCATCGCCCTCAAGATTTACAACAACGTTAGCCGATTTAGAGAAGTGAGTCTTGCTGTCTTGACTGGGTTGGAGATGTGAGTGTCTTTGTGATAGTGTGTTTTCTGTTGTGCGACCAGCATAAGCTTTTCTTCTGTGTGCACGGACTGCACCTCTCATGTGCTGTTGCAAACATGAATATGCGTTTATGTGTATAACCATTTTTTGTCCTTTTTGTTATCTTGCCATGTTCCTTATTTACTTGTTGCCCACTGTACCATTGGCCAGCTTATAGGGTTATGTACAGGCTTGAGGATTTGGCCATAATCGTTTTGGATCGACACCATCACCTGGCACCTGCGGTGTCAGTGCATGTTGAATTCATTCCGAGCATGGAGATATTTTAAGAAACTGAAACTGTGCTGTTAACATGTACACTTAGGTCCTGTGTACAGTATGCGCTCATTGCAAGTTAAAGATCCCATAGCAGCAAAGGAGTTGTCCCTGGCAAAATGCTCTAGAAAAATCCACTTTCTTCGCTAGACAGATATCACATACAGAAAAAAGGTAGTGCTGTACTATGGTTCTCTCCCTTGGAAAGGCAGCCCTGATTTCCCATGGTAAATTCAGTGTGACAAGAAATAAATACAGTAAATAAGAAGACTTTCGGAATGCCACATGTCATGATTTGAGTATGACAAGAAATAAATACAGTAAATAAGAAGTCTTTCGGAATGCCACATGCCATGATTTGAGTATGTTTTTGTGCAGGTGGATGTTTTATGTAATGAGGAAATTCTGGGCAAGGACCACACACTGAAGTTTGTCTCCGTCACGCGATGGAGAGCCAAGGTGAGTTGTGAGGGGATCTGTTCTGATTGTCAACTTTGTTCAGACACAAATATGAACTTGTGCTCATGTGCATGCATGCACACATACATACAGGTCACACGCACGCTGCATAATACCACATCTTAACATGGCACAGCACAACTCGTGTAGTGCACACATATGAATACATGTACACACATGCACATGCACACACACAGACCATCTCCATGCACATGTTTGGACAATATGAGGGTGTGGAGTTTTAGGGATTTCCATATGACCTTCACCCAGATTTGCCAGCAGTTATTTGGCAGAGTCCCAGAGCCTGTGCAATATACTGGCAAATTCTTGTAATGGCTGGGGGATGGGGGAGAAAAGAGACCTAACAAAAACTTGGCTGACACCACCAGAATGATACAAGCATTAAGATGTTGACTGGGAGTGAACTTGAGATATCAGATCTTGACTTGGTGACCATTTTGTTCTCACACAGATTGGCAAGCTGTGTTGGTAGGTAGGCCCATGGGCTTAACGTCAAGTCTTGAGTTCAGTCCTAGCTGCGTGCTGCCCGTCTTCATGCTGCGGTCATTCTGTCAGTGTTTAATACCTTCCTTTCTACTCTACTCCCCTCCCCACCTCCCACTACTCCCTCCACTTTCTCCCTCTCCATGTCAAGACCTTGCCAGTGCACAGGATTTTGCTCAGGATCAAGGAGTCTGTCAGATAATTGCTGGCAGATTTGGGCCGATGAGTTGGGTATGGTGAATCCATCTTGAACAAATGTCAAACTCCAAACTCCAAACTGTACCAGCTGTGAGGTCAGTTGACGGCAAACTCATGTGTTCATGATGTCTTGTTTCAGGACACCCCTTTGTTACTTCACTACAGACAGAGGGTGGCGGAATTGTGACAACACGCTAATACCCGCCTCCCACCATGCCACAGACCCCACAGATACGTTACCCCTCTGGAGCCAAGGTCGACACCCATACGTTCAGCAGCCACCAGGAACAAAGACATTTTTCCTCCACCTACGTCTGGACGGATGGAGACCATGACATGATGCAATAACCGGTCAGATTCTTTATCAGCTGAGTCAGCTGGCTAAATTGTTTACACCAAAACCAAGTTCAGTCATCGTCAAGTAACAAAGACTTTATGCCACCTGCATCATGATGTTGATGGATAAAGATGGCGATATGATGCACTGTTTAGTCGCACTCACTGTCAGCAGAGTTGGTTAAACCGTTCACACCTCCAGAGCCAAGCTTGACGTTCATTTGTTCAGTCGCTATCAGGAACAAAGACTTTTCCCCACCTACGTCTGGACGGATAAAGAGCATGAACATGCAGTATTCGGTCAGATTCTTTGTCAGCCGAGTGGCTTACGCATGATGGATGAAGATCATGATTCATAACGGTGCTTGTTGGTCAGCTTACTGGTGAACATTTGTACTAGGTATGTTTTGATTTGGAGTTCTCCCCACCACATGTAAGATTAGTCCCTTCGGCAAGTCCATAAGGCTTGTTGCTCTGTATAAGTCTGTCGTATCCCTATATTTTTTGCATACTGCTTTGATATCAGTGTTGAGATCTTAAGAATGAGATTAAGTGAGATAAGAATGACCAGAAAGGCGAATTGTTTTACGACTTCTGTGATCTCGGTTTCATATTGCTGCAGTCCAAACAACTCTCTAAAGCCATAGCACACACATGTGCCATTTAGCCAGCAGAGCTGATTACAGCATGAGCGTATGCATGCTGCTGTGTAAAAACGTTGATCCTTTCAGCCCTTCGCCTTACCAACAACTTCCTGAAGAAAGCTGGCACAGTGAGGGAGCGACAAGAGTTAAACTATGTCATTTTTTCTTTGGGTGGTCCATGTCTTTGAATTTATTTTCTCATTTAGTGTAGGTAGTCAGGTGCGTCTGACAACTTATTTCTCCACCCCCAATTTTTTTTTCTTTTTTTTTTGAAGGGGAGATGCTGAATGCAAAAATTGTTATGGGATTTGGGAGCATAATGTTTTCCCAGATCTTTTTTCCCAGTTCATTCTTTGTACAGAAAAGTGTGTGCGCATTCTCCCAAGATGTGGGAAAAGGATGATGTGAAGAAACAGCAGCTACACAATGTGTGAGGATGTGATAGACAATGAAGAATTTGGTGTACTTGAACAAGAACTCGTAGGCTGGAAACTGTCATATTTCTATTGCAGAGATGAAAGAATGGGTCAGATGAAAAACTGTGGTTTGTGTGTGTGTGGTGTATGTGTGGAGAGTGTGTATTATGATTATGAGTGTAGTTTGTGTATGTGCATGGTCTGCATGTATTTGGTGCGTGTATGGTGTGGGGAGGTGTGTGTGTGTGCGTGCTACTTTAATGTTAACCTGAGAATAATTGGTTATGATGATGATGTTTATGATCATGTGCATGGGTGGATTGAAGCATGTTGGTGAGTGATTCATATCTGCTGTTTACTGTTGATGATTTTTAACCCAGTGTGAGGACAAGGGGCGGGTCCATTTCTTTTGCCAGCCGTGGGTGATTTGACCAGTTTGAATCAGAACCAGAAACTCAACAAAATAGAATGAGAACGCATAGTCAGTACACACGCACACACACAGACACAAGACAGGTGCATGTTCGGCCAAGTGGCCTACGTCAAGCGGACACTTAAGAACTCAGAGAACACGTGCAGAAAACTTAGGGGACAAACAGCAACAAGACTTTCCTGATGTTTCGTTGAACAGGAGAAAATGGCAGTTTTATGGGTTGGAATTTCTGTTGGTCCAAAAAATAATTGTTAGGGATATTTCAGCCCTGGCTGGTTCCTGCCCACAGTTAACCCTTTGACTCCCACAGCCTGTCCACCAGTGTTCTGGATTGTTAATCATGCTAGCAAAGCAAAAACAACCCTTTGATTCCCTCACCCTATCCACCAGCTTCCTCCTGCAGGAAGCTGGTGGATAGGGTGAGGGAATCAAAGGGTTAAGTTTTTGCAGTTGTTGGAGTGAGAGTCAAAGGATTAAGCATGGTTTTCCTTTTGTGTCTGTGTTCTTCATTGTCTTTTAGTGTGTCTTGGCGATGGCCAGTTGGCTGAAAATTTGCGCGTGTATATTGAATACGCGTTCTCGTTCTGTTTTTGTGTATTTCTGCTTCCTATTGCGCCAATGCTGGCAATCACTTTGATTCAGTTGATTCTTTTTTTACCACTTTTTTTAACTTCTTTTTTGTTTTGTAACATTTTCTGTTTTGACATTTTTAAGTAGGTGTCCCCAAAAGGGAAGTTGACATTATCAGTGATAGGGAGGCCTGGCTGCTGTAGAGATAGAGCTCCTACCCGCCAGTCTGAACGCACAAGATCGATCCTGGTTGGGGAAACATTGGGCCAGTGGCCTCCTGCTCTGTACGGGCACCTGACCTTCTTCAGGGTTGGGGAAGGTAAACCAACAAGGGTGAGGACATGGACATGGTTTTCGTCTTGTTGGGCTGAGGCAAGTTGAGGTCTCTACCACCTCACTCCCCTTCAGGCTTGTGAGGCAGCTTGTATTTTGACCTGTCTGTGAATTATAAGCTTTTGTACATGGTTGGTTGATTGCTCCCATCCTTTCTTAGCATTTTCTACATTTTTCTCTATCATTCTGATGTATAGGATGCATGGTAACTCTTAAAACGTAAAAACACTAACTCTTACAATGTAAGAGTATGATAGCCCGTAAGTGTTTGAACTCACAATTGTCACATGCTCTGTAGTCTTTGTAGTATTTTGATTGCAATGTAGATAGTGCTGATGTGTCCATTACTATTTATAAATCAGGTAATGATTACCATTATTCGTAATCCGGGCATTATTGTATTTATGTAGCGTTTCATTTTAAGCCTGTCCACTTTTGAGTTTTGAGCATGCAAAGCATTAACCATTTCAGTTGCTCATCATATCCCCTACACTGCAAAAACTTGATCCTTCACTCCCTCATCTTACCCACCAATTCCTACAGGAAGCTGGTGGATAGGGTTAGGGGGTGGAACAATTTAAAGTTTTACTTTCCTTCATAACTGACAGTGCAGAAACTTGAAGGATAGGGTGAGGGAGTGGAAAGGTAAAGTTTTTGGTTTGCTGTCATGGTTGACAACACGGGAAGCTGGTGGATAGGGTTAGGGAGTCAGAAAGTATTGTTAAGGTCAGTATGATGCACCTGATGTTCCAGTATGATACACAAATGCTATAAGCACATTCAGCTGGAATGATCGCTAGGCCTCTGATACAGAAACATTCCGAGCTGATCTGGTCGGAACAAACATTAGTGCCTGTGTAATGTAGGCCTGTTTGATCGTTGTGTGTTTTGAAGTGGTCAGCACAACAGCCTTATGACTTGGGAGGTCCTGGGTTAGAACGTTTATCAATTCAAAAATCATTGAGGGATATTCGGCGCCGGCTGTCTCCTGTCCGGAGTTGAACATGCTGTGGGCTTGTTAGGAAGACACAGGTTGAGTGTCGTTCGCTTTACAGATGAGTAATATGATATTGCTTGAATTTCCTGACCAACACTGCAGGATTCTGCATCTCCCAGGCCTGGGTAATGTCAGGATATATTGTGAAAGTAAACATGGAGTACAGCCCTGTTAAGCAGTCTCAGTGGCAAATGGAACTTTAGAGTGTGGTCATTGTCGTCTCCATTTTCATCATCACAGCATTGTAAACAAAAAACTGTCCAATGTTTTGTGGCCCTTCATGCCTTGCTGTCATGGTGACCTCAGTGTTGGTGGTTTTAAATTGCGGATGGAAGTCCATAGCATTATCTTGACCATCATAGCATTGTCAGACATTGTCCTTGATTGTGTGTGTGGCTTTCATGTCCAACTCTCTTGGTGACCTGGTTCACAACACAACTGCAAAAGTTGCCAAATGAAAGTAGTATTTGTGGTGGTGTTTTTTTTTTTTTTTTTTTTTTTGGGGGGGGGGATGGGTGGTTGTTAACCTTGGACAGTTTTCAGTTAGAGATCCTGTCCAACAGAAAGTCAAAGCTCAAAACAAAAAAAAACAAAAAAGCACATTGACCTTATTGACCTTAAGATGGTCAGGCCACTCTGATATTGTTCCTTTCAGTACAATTTTGTATTTATTGTTTGTTTTTGTAGTTTGTCAAAGTCACACTGTTTGAGAACTTGATGGATTTTTGTTCATTATCATGATGCATATTGAATATCATTGTTATGTGTTTTGTTATTTTCATACGAAGTTTGCAAGGGGGGGAGAAGTTAATTTGGTTTTTACCATTTTATGAACAGTGTGTATGTGTGCGTGCATGCATGTGTGAGCATGCGTGCGTGCATGTCAACATATTTAATAGTTAGGACTATTTACATGTGTTCAGGGAAGTTTAATAAATAATAAAATATGTTCACATGCCAGCAAGCTTCATATCTGCGCTTTTTGTTTTTTCCCCCTTTGATATTGATGGTGATTGTACGGATGAGTGAGTGAAGGAGAACAAAGGGGGCATTACTGACTATTTATAAGACACACAAACCATGATATTGTGTTAGTGCCATGAATAACTTGTTTTGATTCCCACACCCTATTATCTGTCTGCAAAAGCTTGGCCATTTCAGTCCCTTACCCTATCCACCAGCTTCCTGCCAGAAGCTGGTAGACAGGGTGAGGGGGTGAAAGGGTCAAGTTCTTGCTTTGCTGTTGTGGCTGACAATGCAGAAAGCTGGTGGATAGGGTGAGGGAATCGAAGGGATAAGCTGTCAGATATGACACACACACCACGATTAACAGTACACACAGGTCATGATAATTCAGATATTAATCGTCTACCACAAACAGTGTTAGGCATGCACAGTATAGATCCTATTTGCACTCGTGCACACACATATACACTCAACACATGTGCTTACATACACACATGTAAACACACACATACACATCGTAAACTATTTACTGTCAGTATGACACAGATGTGCACACACAGGCATGCACACATCCTTGCACACTCACACACACACACACACACAACACACACACACACACACTCACATGACAGAAAAACTTATCTCAAAAACAGGTCCACTGGCTTTTGCAATATAATAGGTGTGTCCAACTTTATTGATGTTGATTTGAAAGAGCTCGTCAAGTTGATCAGAATACACACACACACGTGCACACACACACACACTAGAAAAACATACCTCAGAAGCACGACCACTGGCTTTTGCAATAACAGGTGTGTTCAACTTTCTTGATATTGATTTGGAAGCTTGATCTTGATCAGAATAATAATAAAAGTTTATATATATTGGAGAGGGACTTCATTTGCACGCTCAAGGGTTATTCCTTTTGAGTCATCTGGGATGATTGTAAAAGACAGGGTGTAGTGAATCTCTAAGGGTGTCTTTTTTCAGCATTCATTGTGCTTGTGTGTGTGTATGTGTGTGTGTACATGAGTGTGTTTGTGTGTGTATGAAAAGTTGTAAATTCCTGTGTGCAAAAAATGTACAGATGTAAATGTACAAATTGTGAATAATGTGTGTGTGTGTGTGTGTGTCTGGGTGTGTGTGTGTGTTCCAGCATGTTTATTTGTGTGTTCATGCGTGTGCATGCACTTGTGAGTGTTACTTGAGAAGGCAACTTATTGAAATGTACATAATGTAAAATGAACATAATATGTATAGATGTATTACAATATAGTAACGTGTGTTAAACATATTACAAAACGGTAATGTGTGTGTGTGTAGACAATTACAAAATGGCCAGTTTGATCATCTCGTTTCCTCGCCCAAGCCCTTCACCGTTGTTTAGTTAACCCTTTGACTCCTGCACCTATCCACCAACTGCAAAAACTTCACCCTTTGACTCCATCACCCTATCCACCAGCTTCCTACAGGAAGCTGGTGGATAGGTTGAGGGAGTCAGAGGATGAAGTTTTTGCTTTGCCAGCAAGGTTAAGAATGCAGGATGCGGGTGGACAGGGTGTGGGAGTTAAAGGATTAATTATGACTCTATTTATGCAATATTCTATCCTTTTGTACGGTGGTCGTATGAGGCTTGAGTAGCTCCATTGTAGCTGGCACCATAGCTGACTGGTATCATCCTCCACACATACATGTGTCATAGCCTGCTTGTTGGTCCTCTTTTATCTGAATCAGTTCGCAGAAAAAAAAAGATGATGGGGGAACAAAGGTGAAAAACTCTTCCTTAAAAAAAGAGAGAAATGGGGAGAGAGTGAGAGAGAGAGTGAGAGAGACAGAAAAAGTGAGAGAGAGAGTGAATGAATGTGTTTGAGAGAGAAAGTGTGTTTGTTTTTTTGATACGTGTGTTTGTGTATGTGTGCATGTGTATTTGAGAGAGTGCTTGTGGTTAACTTAACCCTTTGACTCCCGCACCCTGTCCACCACCATACTGCACTGCCAACCATGTTAGCAAAGCAAAAACGTAATCCTTTGACTCCCTCACCCTATCCACCAGGAAGCTGGTGAATCGGATACGAGTCAAAGAGTTAACGTTTTTGCAGTTGGTGGATAGGGTGTGGGAGCCAAAGGGTTAAGAGAAAGAGAGTGCATCGTATGTGCGTGTGTTTGCCATAAAAGCATCACTGCACTGCAACATGTTTCTTAGATTATAATATATGCAGTAAGCCATATTATTGTCTCCATCGTGAAACTGCTTGTGTAAATGCTTTGTGGGTAAATTATGAATTGTAGGTATTCACATTGACACTGTTGGGAAAAAAACGTGTGTGTGTGTCACTATAAGTGAAAATTTGTGTAGGATTTTAAAAAAAGCCATGTAGTTAGGTTTGAACCAGTGGTCTGTCCTCCTGTCATAAGATGAGTGACTGTGTCAGTGGATAGAGCCGTGGACTCCAGATCTGATGTCTTGAGTTCAGTCCCAGCCTGCAGCATAAACCGGCCAGTTCACTGCCCATCTTAATGCTGCAGTCATTCTGGTGGTGTCAGTTTAATGTTTTATGTGTCTTGTTCTCCCCTCTCCCTGTTTCAGGATATCAGCTCATGGATTCAAACCCCTATCATTCCAGGAAATTGTTGTTGGATTTTTCGGCCCTGACCGGTTCCAACCCAAAATTGGGTATGTATGGGCTTGTTAGGGGGACTGGGACCACGCAGTTGAGTTTTCATTCACTTTACAGATACGTTTTTAAAAAGGTTGCATAAATTGCTTGATCAGCACTGTAGGTGTCGTAACTTTCAGGCCTGATTGACATCAGGACTGTGTGAAAGAAGTGTACAGTCCTGTCACGCATCTGGAACTGTGTAGTATCATCATTGTAGTCCCCTTTCTCACCATCACAGCAATGTGAAAAACTGGCACACATTGTGTGGCCCTTCATGCCCTGCTCTTATGTGACTTCAGGTTTGGAGACCTGTGTGTTGGGGAACCTAAATGAGCAGTGTGTGGGTGGGTGGGGGTTGGGGGGGTGAGGGGGTAGTAACACAAGAGTGGTTCAAAAGATGGGTCAGACCCCCCTCCCCCCCCCCCCCCCCCCAAAAAAAAGGAGTAAAACAAAACAAAAAACAAACCGAGGCAGAACATTTGTGGCAAGCTGACCAATTGTGACTTTGCTGATGAGAATTTCTTTACTGTTATATTTCTGATGGCCTTTTCTGTGAAGCAGATATGAACTAATTTAATATAATGTAAGGACAGTGTGTGTAGACTGTCTATCGTATGAGAATATACGCTTGGCATCTTATCCTTGTGCTTCTGGCTTATGCTGCTAAGATGATTTTTTTTTTATGGCGGTGTTGAACTTTTTTTTTCAGAACTGATATTTTGAATCCCTTCTGTTTGTGGTAGAGAGCACCCCACCTGATGTGATTTTCAAGTTTGAACCAACTGGTTGATTCATAGAGTTTGCAATGACCGGTCAACTGTTTTCCACTGATTGTTCAATTTGTTTGTAGTGACGATGTTGTCTCTCTTACCTGTTTAACAGAATGGAGAAAATTTGACTGTGACCCGGATTTTTATGACTGAAAAATCGTTTTCATCTGGTTTTTGTTCGGTTAATTGAATCATGTGAAGCGCCTATAACCCATGAGTAATCGGCACTGTTGACATATTGCACTAAGCTGAGGAATAAAAGGTGTGCCGCTCACATTGTAACCCTTTGGTACCTTCATCCTGTCTGTCAGCTTTCTGTAGGAAACAGCTGGCAAGGTGAGGTACGAAATGTGTTACAACACAAGTTGTTCAATTCCCAGGATTTTACTTTGCCCACGAAGTGAATTTTTGAAAATGTTTAAACAAAGTGTTCTTAGCACAGAACATCCTGGTATCAGTGCGTGAAGTTGGTAGGCTACATGTGTACGTCAGCATTCAGCAGGCAGCCTGGCTCTTGCACTAGAGCAGTGGATTCATGATCTAATGTCTCATGTTCAGTCCCAGCCCACAACATAAAAAATGCCCTGTTTATTGCCTGCCATAGTGCCCCCCACTCATTCTGGTGGTGTCATAGGTCCTGTTTTACTCCATCCCCCATCTCAAAACCCTGCCAACTTATAGAGTCATGCACGGGCTGAAGGAGTCTTCTAGACAACAGATGGCAGATTGGGTGGAGCGCATATGGATTGTCCGAATGCAATGAATCCCTCTGGAATCCCTCATATTTCGTATTCATTTCTCTTGTCACAATGGATTTGCCATGTTTCGTTTTTTTTGTTTTTTTTTGTCACAATGGATTTGCCATGTTTCGTTTTTTTTGTTTTTTTTGTCACAATGGATGTACCATATGAAACTCGGCTGTTCTTCCTTTTGTGAGTGCATTGCTGCAGTACAGTGCCATGTTGTTGTTGTTGTTGTTGTTTGACCAATACTTCAGAAAGGCAAGAAGGCTAATTTGCCTTCAAGGGGGGCGGACCTGGGAAATCAACCTCTCTCCAATGTTTTATGCCAGGGCAGCTGGGCGAATGCCCTGCTCTTCACGATTTTCAACTGCCATGGCATCTTAAGCATGCGCGGGCCAGAAGGCACGTGGGTCTTGCTCTTTTTTTTATCCTTTTCTGAAGAACTAGATGTTCACTTTTTTATTTATCAGTCAAACTGAAGAGAAAAGTCATGGCCTCATCAATGATCGAACCCAGGAACCTGGAGTTTGGTTATTGGCTGGTGAATATGTGAACCATTCTGCTGCTCTTCTCTTCTTATGCTGATGAAGGAAAGTGTCATGCATAAGAGAATGTAACCATGTTGATGAATGAATTGCAATAAATCTTAACTTATGGTAGTGAACATGAATATGTTGATGAATGGCATTTTAAATTGTGCTAAAAGTAATTTCCACGATTAAGTTCATGAATGGAATTGTGAATCATGTGTAAACTAGTGAATGCAACTGTGTTGATAAATGAATGAAGTGATCCAACAGGCAAATTTTGTTCCAGTCTTCCCAACGAGCCCATAGTGTGTTCAACTTAGGGCAGGAGATGGTGGGGACATTTGAGTCATCCACATCACAGTTCATCATTGTGAATCTCCTGACAAACATGGCAGGTGCCTGTATCTCTCAGGCCTGGTTGACGCCAGGATGTGTAACGGTAATAAGCGTAGAGTATACAGCCCTGCCATGCAATCTCGAGCCCAGATGGAACATCTCAGCATCATGATTATCATCCCCATCGTCTCATCATCATAAGATTGCCCCAGCTAATGTGGCCATTAAAGCAGCATCCAAAATGGGACTGAAAAATAATTGTTCTGGCCGTTTTATTTCAAGGTTTTAACCCTTTGACTTGCGCACCCTATCAACCAACTGCAGAAGTTTAACCCTTTGATTCTCTCATCCTATCCAACAGCTTACTGGAAGATGATGAGTAGGGTTAGGGAGCGAAAGGGTTAAGTTTTTGCTTTACTAGTATGATTGACAATGCAGATGCTGGTGGACAGAGTGTGGGAGTCAAAGGGTTAAATGAGACACACAGGAAAATGGTGTGACAATGGTTGTTAGCCTGATAGTAGATGGCACGAAAACTTCGGGTTCTGTTTAGTACTGACACAGAAGCTGCACACAAGGAACCACGTATTTAAATCAGAATGGTGACCGATTTTCACTTTGATGTGACAACTGATTATGGCTTGCATAAAGAGGCAATGTTTAGCTGATCGTTGAGTCCTTTCTTTTTAGTCAGCATTGCGCAGTCTTTTGAATTACATATGAGTTTATTAGGGAATCTCATTTTCATCAGTCCAAGGGCTGCATATTGAGATAAACATGTGTTGATTATGAAGTCTGTGTTTAGTTATGGGCTGTCTTTGAGTTGTGTACAAGTTTATTATGGAGCCTTACATTTATCTAGCTTAGGGTTATGAGTAGGAGTTCATTGTATGGTCTTATTTTATCAGTACAGGGGTTATTTTTGAGTGAAACCAGGTCGTTATTTATTTTTATTATTACAAGTGCTATCTTTGAGTAGTACAAGTTTATTGTAAGGTCTTATTTTATCAGTACGGGAACTATTTTTGAATGAAACAAATTCGTTATTTATTTTGTCTATCTTTACAAACGCTATCTTCGAGTGGTATGAATTCAGTGTATGGTCTTATTTTATCAGTCCAGGAACTGTTTTTGAGTGAAACAAGTTGGTTATTTATCTTTATCATTGCAAGTGCTATCTTTGAGTGATATGAGTTCATTGTATAATCTTATTTTCATCAATACAGGGACTATTTTAAAGTGACGCAAGTTTGTTATTGTATATCCATTACTACAAGGGCCATCTTTGAATGATATGAGTTAATTACATGATGTTATTTTTATCATTACAGGAACTATTTTTGAGTGACGCAAGTTATTCTGTTTTTATCGATACATGAGCTATGTATGGTGATACAATTTTGTTGTATCATTTTGTTTTCTTTGTTACAAGGGCTATCTTGAGTGAAACAAGTTTATTATGGAATCTTATTTGGACTCAATACATGGGCTGTTTCATTTTAGCTGTCTTTTGAATTGTACACAAGGGCGATTTTTTGTTGCATGTGAGCCAAATTGAGGCAAAATTTGGGTCGGTTTTGAGTGAAATGATGGGGCCGACATGTGCTAAGTGTGAACGCAAAGGATGAAGTGGTTCAGTCTGTTTGAAAGATGTCATGATTGTGAAATTAACCCTTTCACTCCCTGATCATGTCCACCAGCTTTTTGCAGGAAAACGGCCGATAGAGTGAAGGAGTTAACCCTTTGACTCGCACACCCTATCCACCAACTGCAAAAACTTGAAGCTGGTAGATAGAGTAAGGGAGTTAAAGGGTTAAGATTTTGCTTTGCTAGCTTAGTTGATAATGCAGGATGCTGTTGGATAGGGTGAGGGAGTCAGAGGGCTAAAGGTTTGA
Source organism: Monoplex corrugatus (assembly GCA_030674185.1). NCBI lineage: Eukaryota > Metazoa > Mollusca > Gastropoda > Littorinimorpha > Ranellidae > Monoplex > Monoplex corrugatus. Next base: position 98,110,786 of record CM060309.1, on the reverse strand, counting down.
ACAGTAAACGCTGCTTGCGGAACAATAAATGATGGGATCACTTGTATACAGTGTGTCAGCAGAACCCTATTTATTGCAGGCTGTTTGTATTGTGTTGTTATTATTTATAAATGCATTCTGTTCTTCAGTGACTGACTTGGTCATATGTGTACTCTCCCAGATGCAGTGTTCCAAGTATATGTCAGAAACTGATGGCTTGTGTGTTTGTGAGTTTGCATGCGTGCGCAGGTTATCATAATGTCATGTGTCAAATTTGGATCCAGGCGACTGTGAATGTTCAAGCAAATATAAACAAGAAACAGGAACAATAAGAATGAGAACTTGTATTAAAATAAACACCAAAATTTTCGGCCAACTGACCAGTTGCTGTGGTGTAGTGGTCAGCGCGACAGACTACCAATTGGAAGGATCGTGGGTTCCAATCCCCATCAGTCCCTTCAAAAGTCATTGTGGAATTTTTCAGCTCCAACTGGCTCCTATCCAGAGTTGAGCATGCTATGGGCTCATTGGGAAGACTGGGACTACACAGTCGAGTTTCATCCACTTTGTTACTCAAGTCTTCTGACGGATATCACAGGTGTGCATCTTTCAGGCCTGCTTGATGACAGGATATATTATAATAGTAAGGGTGGAGTGCAGCCCTGTCATGCAGTCTTCAACTCTAGATGGAACTCCATAGCATCATGATTATCATCCTCATTGCCATCATCGTATTGTAAAAACTGTGCCAGCTTACGTGGCCATTTAGGTGGCCTAGAAAACGGACAAAAAATTGGGGGGGGGTTGGCCTTTATCAAGCATACATAAAAGGCAAGAAAGAAAGAAATTCCAAGACTAATACCAGTCAACACATCAGATAACTTTCCCTGCTGCTGGAGAAGGAGAGTGAGTTATCCTCTCCATCTTCTCCACCATAGCAAAACAAAGAAATTAGCTGACTTGCTGTTTCCGTCTTAAATCAAATGAATTTGTTTCATTGTTTTCTTTAGTAGGCCTACATACCTATATGCTTGACAAAGGCCAGTTGGCCAAAAATTTGTGTCCGTCTTGTTTTTTCAAAAATTATGCATTTTCATTCTGTTCTAATTTCACATGTGAAAGTTTTCTTGTCTGTGCAGGTTAGGTTAAAATTTAGCTTGTGAATGTTTTTGCATGTGTGCGTGTGCAGGTTATGTTATTTCATGTGTGAACATTTGCATGTGTGTGCAGGTTAATTTGATGTGTGAAAGTAGTCATGTGTGTGCAGGTTATGGGTATGCTAATTTGATGTCAGATGTGTGAAAGTGTACATGTTTGTGCAGGGTATGCTAACTTTGTGTGTGAAAGTTTATTGTGCATGCAAGGTATGTTAATTTCGTATGTGAAAGTGCATTTGTGTGTAGGATATGCTAATTTCTTGTGTGAATGTTTGCTTGTGTGTGCAGCGTATGCTAATTTTGTGTGTGTAGTTTGCTTGTGCATGCAAGGTATGTTAATTTATGTGAAAGTGCGTTTGTGTGTAGGGTATGCTATTTTGATGTGTGAATGTTTGCATATGTGTGCAGGGCATGCTAATTTTATGTGTGAACATGTGTGTGCAGGGTATGTTAATTTTATGTGTGAATGTTTGCATCTGTGTGCAAGTTTTGTTAATTTCATGTGTGAGCGTTTGCATGTGGATGCAGGATGTGATCACGACAATGACCCACTCCACCAAAAAACGAAACCAAACCAAACCAAAGGTTAAGTGCAGGGGGGGGGGGGGGGGGGGGGTGTAGATTGTCAAGGCCCTGTTGGACTGCTGCATCTTCACTGGAACTAGTAGTAGTAGTAGTATAATTGTTCTTTTCTGGTGCTAGGGACTCCCTGTGCATTACACATGATTGAAGTTTCTACTGGAGCATGGACAATTCAAGCTGTTACGGTAGGTGAGCTATGTTGTTGTACAGTCTGTATCTGTGGTAGGCTTGCATGTTGGCTGTTTTCATGTTTTCATAAGCCAGCCACTGACATGACGTACGGGATCTTTAACATGCATATTTGATATTCTGTATTCTTATAGCGAATGCTTAGACATTGGCAGGTGTGCACACACATGTTGACTTGGGAGACTGAAAAATCTCCACCCTTTACCCACCTGGCAGAGGTGTCTACACAGATTTTTTTTCTTTTTAATTACTGTAAAGCCATTGAATGCCACACGTTATCATGACTTGACACACTCCGCTTCAGGATCACACACAAACATAAGAGCACAAAATACCAATCATTACAGACACATTTTTTAATATCATCAAACGGCACATTCACAATAATGTCTTCATAACGAATAACATATCCACAATTGACACAATCATGATAAATGACATTTTCACATTATTACGTTCAACAAGTATATCTTTCTAGACAAACCACATGATGAGCAGATGAGTTCAGATCACAAATATTATCAACGTTCACCAAGTGCAGACACAACTCTCTCCCTAACGACCTTCTTTATGCTTTGTCAGAGGTAGAGCTCTCTACCACTTCACTCCCTCACAGCCTTCTTTACCAACAAAACACTAACACCATCAGGATGATACAACCATTAAGATGGCCAGCAAGCAGGCCAGTTTTTAAACCTTTTGACTCCCGCACCCTTTCCACCAACTGCAAAAACTCAACCCGCAGGAAGCTGGTGGATCAGGTGAGGGAACTAAAGGGTTAATTTTTTTGCTTTGTCAACATGGTTGGCAATGCAGGATGCTGTTGGACAGGGTGTGGGACTGAACTCCCAAGATACGGGATCTCCAGTGTATGACACTATATGTGAAACAGAGACTTCTTACACAAAAGATCAGGCCCTATCAAAACTGACAGGCCCAGTCCAATTGGAAGATTGGGGGGGGGGGGGGGGGGGGGCTACCTCTACACCAACCTGGCCTCATAACACAAACGATTACAAATCAAGACAAAACGGCTACAACTGAAGGCGCGGATAACTGCCCTCTTTTCAGTGTTGCAGCCTGATTATTTACCTCAAGCTGTTTAATTCAGCACCTGTAACAAACATGGCGTCCAGAACGACTCTACTCCATGTTCAGTCATATATTTTAACTGCTGATATTCATCATGTATAAAAACAAACATACAAAAAACAAACAACAAAACCATCCGCTTCATGCCCTAATTTCAGTGCCCACAGCCACAGAGTAAGCACCCAGTCTCATACATACATGTACTGATGATGATGTTTTCTTGAAAGAACACCTGGTTCAAGCTCTTGAATTCGGCATCTGCCTCCACAGACACGGTGTCCAGGAATCACTGCTCCACGTTCATTCATAACCATTTGACTCTCTCACCCTATCCACTAGCATCCTATATCGTCAGCCATAACAGCAAAGCAAAAACGTAACCCTTTTACTCCCTCACTCTATCCACCAGCTTCCTGCAGGAAGTTGGTGAATAGGTTAAGGGAGTGAAAAGGTCCGAAAAGGTAAATTTTTTGCAGCTGGCAGTTAGGGTGTGGGAGAGAAAGAAGCAGCAAAAGAAGCACCAGTAACCCTGTACTTTCATGTCAGTATGTCAGGGATGATGTTCTCTGTGTGAAAGAACACCTTGGTACAGCTGTCATATTCAGTACCTATTGTTACAAAGGAAGCAGCGTTAGCCCTGATACGGCCCTCAGGGCTTAAAACAGGAGGAAAAAACCACTGAAACTAGGGGGGTCCGGGGGCATGCTCCCCCGGGAAAATTTTAAAAAAACCAAGTATAAATCTATGCCATTTCGCGCTTTCTGGACATAATTTCAAGAGATATTTAGTGCATAGAAATTACTGTAAACACATAATTATTACAGGAAGATATATTTGGGAAAAGGGGAGAAGGGGTTAAAAACATTAATAAAATGAACACTCACCCTTTAACTTGAGTGTTTTACAGTTGTTCACCAACTGTAGTCTTTGGATGAAATCTCACTTCTTGGGTTGCTCAATAAGTTTCACTTTTCAGGTTTAAATGATCACACAATATCAAGTTTGAAGTTGGAGCACACAAAGTCAGTAATTGCATCAAACACTTTTAAAGTTCAGTCTCATATAACAGAGATCAACTTTTTTTTCTTTCCTTTTGACAAACTGAAATCGCGGAAATCCGCCCAGACGCGGAACGTTTTAAGCCCTGGGCCCTAGTGGTTGGCTGGGCTGTAAGCAATATGAACCTGAACCACCCAGATTCCCTCCATACTTATGTCACTACACCTGTGATGGTGGTCTTCTGGTGGAAGATCACCTGGTATCTATTTGTCAACTGTCATCAGAAACAGGGTACACAGGTTCATTTCTGGAAATGTTAAGTTATTGGTTTTACTGGGAACAGTATGAAATTTCTTTCCAACTGAAACATCAATGACATTGTATACAAACTATAGGAGTGGTGACAAACTGAAATGTCATGTGTGTGTAATCCTTGTTTTGAAAAGAAAGTATAAATATAATGAAACGAATTTGGTTTTTTTATGGTGTAGATAAAAACACATAGGCCAATTTACACATCTGCCATTGTTCATGTACTGAAACAACTGAAAACAGGGGATGAGAAAATCTGAGAACATTTTCCTTAGCAACCACTAAGAATGCTGTCTTGTGAATTCTGACTGTATTTATTTAGTTACTGTGTGCAGCGCTTGGAAGCTGATGTCTTCAGTATGATGTATGGGGTTCTGCAAAGGGATGAGTTTGAGCTGTGAAAATTGCCAAATTCAAGTAATTTCAGTTAATAATTTCAGGTACCAAAGTGCCACCAAGGGGCATCACCATAATCATATGTAATTTGACTGCTTTTTTTGGGGTAAATTTGACTGCTATTGTATGACCAAAAGAAAAGCTCAAAGAATTTACAGTTAAAATCTCAATTTCACCTTGACAGATCCTTTACTACCTTTCTGGGTTTGCTCACATGTAATTTGCGTCACCATTTGTGAGAATGTGTCATTTGTAACCGTACATTCTGTACACCAGTGAAAATAACATTTCTGCATAATTTTCTTTCTTGAATGAAGCAGGAAATGGTGAAAAGCTATAGCTTATTACACCTGTGAGCCCAGTACAATTTGTATGATTACGTAAGTAAAACTGAATGAAAATACCGCCAGAGCGCCAGCAGGCCATGCGCAAGACTTCTTGAATACGCCTTGCGTGTGAAGAGGTTACTGAAAATGGCCAGGCATGAACATCATGTGACCTGACCACGAGTGAACAACGGAAATCACTCCACCAGCCACGACAGATGCTTGAGAACTGCATGTTCTGCGAATAGCCTTCATTCCAAGAGATAAAGTGCAGCAACTTGCTTGAAGCACCTCAGTTCATCTTGCTGCCTGACCTTTGACCTCTCAATGCATGCTTCCCCTTGGAAGAATGCATACTTGTAAGACAAAGCCAGGAAAAGATGGCTGCTGAAGCAGAAGGAAGACACAGCAAGTGTGCGTAGGACCGCAGGAATAGCAAACTGTTGCAGGGTAATATACTCACGAGTCATGCTGAAGTATGCACAATTAAAATAATTTTAAAAAGTGGTAAAGCTAGGGTAACACTCTTCTTTAACCCTTTCATTCCCTCCTCATATCCACCAACTTCCTGCAGGATACTGTGAGGCAATGGAAGGGTTAAAAAAAAACAACAGCAGAAAATGAAAGTTGACACAACCCACTCATTAAATAATCCTTGTAACATTGGGCCAGACATTTTCTGCCACTTGATTCCCTCCTTCCCATCCCCAAATGTACTGAATGCCATTTTGAAAGTATTCAGAAAATATTAAATTATCAAGATACAGTGACCGAGTCTTGGTGTGTTGGAATTAAGCAAACAACATCTGAAATGTGGACACAATGCATTTCAATCATGTTGTGAACTTTTTCAGTAACATGCAGAAAAAATTGAACTGGTGACACACAACGATGAGTGGCATACAATGTCATCATCTGTCACCTGTCAATACCATCGAGTTCCATGGCAGCTGCTGCAGATGATGTCACAATAATTCTTTCTCATTCATTCTTCTCTTGTAGGCCTACAATGTTGTACAGAATGTAAACCGGTTCAACTCCTGACACAAAATGAAAACTTTTAAATAAAAAGAACTCTACAATAAGCTGGTAGCTTCAAAAGACAAATGTATGCCATCAAACAGATTTTCTGTCATAGCCACAACATAAACAATTTGTCATATCACCTGGCAAAAGATCTGAAAAAAAATATTCAATAGCAATGAGTACAAGGTATCACCTGACACAAATTTGAAGAAACAAAAACAAAAGAAAAAGGAAGGGCAGAGACGTAAGCAGTTTAAAAAAGGTGCTCAGACATTTTCCATTCTTGCTCTTGAGATATCTTGGGGTGGGGGAAATACACAGAAAACATAACACTATCAATGACTCGTTTTCCCCCGCAACATTTTAAGAGTACATGGGCAACAACAACAAAACAAACCAGCAGCCCTTTGAATGCAGAGAACTTTTAACCCCTTTCAATGCAATGAAGTTTTAACCCTCTCAAGGTCCTCCACCAAGGATTGAACCTTGTCAGTTTAGTCTCTCACAGACACCAGAAATTCTCAGTAACAGCTCATTTCTTGCTCTCGGAATGATGGTGTGAAAGAGTTGTGTTTAACTTTTCCCATTTCTGGAAAAGATCCAGTTCTGTGAAAATAATGGTGAAAATTGTGTTACTTATTTACAGTGTCCATTGACTGATCGCAGTTTATGGTTAGCACTTCAGCAGCAACTGTGACAACACGATGACTACATGCAATCAATGGTTACAGGGAAACAACTTTTGCATGACTGAAAAGCCCTGGCATTGGCCAGCAAGTGCCTTACTTCCTCTGTCAACAACGAAGCATTTCTACATGGAATGCCACATGGCTACATTTACACAAAAGTGGCTGTGACATCGGCTTCAAAGGAAAAAAGTGATGGACTCCCAATAAATACAGATTTTATTTTCCTGGTGATGCTGAGGACAATTGTTAGCACCAACAAACAGCAGATTTTATTTTCTGGTGATGCTGAGGACAATTGTTAGCACCAACAAACAGCAAAACTGACTTCACTGAATGGATGATGTACATGTATATGTAAAGTGCCATAAGTGTGGATTACAGAATGCTACAGACGACCTTGAATGGAAGATCCATATGTCAAGTGTGGATTACACAATGGTATGAACAACTCTGAATGTATGATTCATACGTAAATTGTGGCTTACGCTGTGGTGTGGATGACTGAATGAATGATCCTTAAGTAAATTGTGGCTTACGCTGTGGTGTGGATGACTGAATGAATGATCCTTAAGTATATTGTGGATTACAATGTGGTGTGGATGACTGAATGAATGATCCTTAAGTAAATTGTGGATTACAATGTGATGTGGATGACTGAATGGATGATCCGTACGTAAATTGTGGATTGCACTGTGGTGTGGACGACTCCTTTGACTGGATGATCAATGTAAAATGTCCTAATGGATTACTGTGCCTGTGGAATCGTCCTTGTTTGCTTGGAAGCTTGGTTTTCACTGTATGCCTACCAACAAATTATGGAGCTCTAATCTACTGTTTTTCTAAGATAGCACTGACAAACATTTCTGATACCACATGAAATCAGAGTTCTGTATTTTGTGTTAATTATAACAATTATAACTCTATAGATTTTTTTCTTTGTTTTGCTTATGCTGTGCTTTTCCTCAATAAAAATTCTGTACAAAAGAGAAAATAAGCTATAACTGCAGAAAATTAAAATGTCTGCCAGTACAAACTGAAAATGTAATGTACTTAGAAAATGCAAAGAGAAACAGGATGGTTAAGCCACTCTAACAATTTATTTCTCTTTTAAAATGTTTTCAAAGTTTCCCCTAAACCAGGCTGCCATACATTCAGGTTGGGAGTGTCGGTCAAAATGTCATCTGCACTGAGTTATAGGAGCTAGTAGGGCCTGATCAGAATGTCTTTTTCTTGTTAAAGAACTTAGCAATGTCTTATCAAGAACATGTTTTTCTTATGTGTTCATACTTTAACACAGGAGCTGTGACCCTAGCAATCAATGGGTTATTATTCCTCAACATCTCGGCGCTTCACTTTGTTGTAAATTATGACGTTAGCACTGAACGGGTCAAATAATGACTGTATAGTCCCCAGCACATTGATGTGTTTGTCTTTGTTCAACACTGTCACGTCACGTTGTCTTTGTCTGTGGCGAAACGATAGAACAGCACCATCGGTGTTTCCTGAAAATATAAATGAACGAGATTATTTTTGTGACAAATTGGTTGAACATTTTTGAGAGAGAGAATGAGAGACAGACAGACAGACAGAGAGAGAGAGAGGTAGAAGAATAAAGTGTGTAACTTGAAACAAAGAAACAAACACCAGGACAAACCTGTTTCAAGTATAGAACAAAACTTCTACCATATTCAAAAGAAAACAAAAGGTACAGTCTACCAAGATCAGATCCACCATTACATATGGACAGACTTTAGTGTGTGTAGTCTTTCAAAAACTTCAATTTAACAAAAAAGTGGCCAGCAGCTGAACAAAGATTAATGACTATTAAATAATAAAAAAAATCATTTCAAGGTCCCAACTAAAAAACAAACAGTGCCATTATGGTACACCAGAAGGGAGATTCTTGGCTCTTTCAATTTCCTTTCTTGCCCCATCACCCCTGACGGTTAGAGGATTATTCTGGTGATGGAGGCCTCATGGTTCAACCCTCACATGGCCACATTTTCTGCAGGTTGGACAGCTCTGTTGAAAGAGTTGTGGGCTCAACATGTGATGTCTCAAGTTCAATCCCAGCCTGCAACACAAAAACTGGTTTGTCTACTGCCCTCTTTAATGCCTAAAACTGTTTTGCGCAAGCTCAAGGAGTCTGCACAGAAATCACTGGCTGATTTGCACTGAGCGCATGTGGAATTGCCCACATGCCATGAATCCTTCTTGAACTCTGAACTCCAAAGTGACAGCAGTTTTGTGCAAGGTACCATCACCACCACTGATAATCATTAAGGAAACAATCAGGATTTTCTCTATAGAGTCTATGAATCATTGCTTAAGTGTCACAACCCACCTTTCCATACCAGGTCATGAGATATATCTGTTTGAGAGACGTCTCTTCGGCCTGCACTTCGTTATCACACAGGATCTCAAACTGTTGGAAACAACAAGTCACACATGTTTGAAAACTATAATGACGTACACAAGAGTAGTTGGACAAAAACATCCTCGATAAAGAAAATCATACTGTCAAAGTCCTGACCCAACAAAATTAATAGGACATGACATATCAATAATAATGATATTTCATTTAAATAATAATAATATTTCATATATAAGGTGATAAATCTTGATGTATATATCATCCAAAGTGCACACTTTCATTGCTGACTCCACGATTTACTCACAATAACAAAAACAAGTGAAAGATACAAAACACATGCATATCAGGAAGATGAGAACAGGAGGGCGGTGCAATGGGGGAGTGGGAGAGGGGAGTAACACAAAGGGGGGAATCACTACATACAGATGGATGATAAACAATAATTTAAGGTGAAAAAAAACATCAACAAAGCACCATCAAATTTCTACTGAAGACCAAGCGTACTCAGTGTGTGCATGCATAGACTGATAGAAATACCAAGATTTTACCAATGCGTGTGTGCATACTCTCTGAAATCAGATGGAAGAGATGATATTTTGCACACTGTAATCTGAATCAAGTTCAGAGATAACACAAACGCAGCAGACACACCATACCTTTAGATCAGGTGGAACAGCCAACTTTTTATGCAGCATGGCTTTGAG